>PPHD01015493.1:0-16072 GCA_002909625.1 Bambusicola thoracicus
AACCTGACAGTTGGGATTGTCTCTTAGAAGCGTTTTAACCTACCTATTATATTATATTAATGTAAGCTTATTATGGGTGAGGTTAAAAATAATATACTACTTATTTCTTACAATAGTCTTGTAGCCATTGTCTTATTCCCTGTTCTTATACTGATTTTCAGGAAAAAACTACAAGAAAACAAAAAAGTTCCACAGAAGTAAACTTTTTCTATTTATTCACACATTCTATGTATTTATTTATTTTTAACTGTAGTTGACAAAGCTGTTTAGGGCAGATGTAGCTAAAGATCAGCTGTATCTTATGTAGATTGCTATGATGATATTTGTACTAATGAGTGGTCTTTGTACTCCTTGGCTGAAAAACTTAAGCTAGTTGAAAATGAAGAATAAAAATATTGTCCGGCCCAAGTCATCATATAAGAATAACAGTAGTGGATATATCATTGGTTTTGTTTGGTTTCAGCAGACAGTGGGAGAGGAGAATATTTACACTAATAAAAACGATTCAGTGTTCAGGAGCACATTGCAATATCTACTGAGGGGCAAGGAAGCTGAATTATATCAGAGTGGAGGAAGAACTGGAAGGAATTTAAAAATGACAGTGTTCCCTTCTAATTTTGTTTACTGTATTTCCACTGAGGTTATAACTTGGACTACTTCCTCTGGAAGGACCTACAGTACCCTAACATATTTCTAATTTTAGTGTTGGCAAGTGTACCTGAGTTAGATATCTAGTAAATGGTGTGAGAACTTACTGTAAGTCATCTCTGTGGTCTAGGGCACCTGTGGCCCGGATCAGGACTCTAAAGATTGCGTGACAGGATGGACAAAAATAGCCTTATCTTTGAAATCACTCAGTAGTGTGTTTTCTCTCAATAGAAAAAAGGTATGTCCCTACACCAACCAGCAAATATTAAAGTATATTTAAAATTGATAAAATGCTGTAAAATAGTGCTAGATTCATATCTAAACCCACATAAATGAATCCTTAAAAAACAATTTAAGAAGAAATATTTACCATACATACATCATGTCAAATGAATTGTGTGATCTCTGTTAAATTTCTAATTTATAAAAGGCAGCTCTCAGAACTAATTAAAAAAAAAAATTGTTTTCTAACCTAAATATCTTTTAATGAAGACGAGAGCTCAGGTAATTAAATTCCAGCCTGAAAGTCTTAGGTCTGTGATCATTCTGTTGATTTCCACCCTGTAGCTGAGGTGTATCAGTAATAAAATAAGTTACTGTAAAATCAAGAGCAGAAGACAAGCCAGATTTAGTTGCTTTTCATCCCAAGTATTTTCAAGCAATCCAGAATCCAGGACTAAAGCAGCTAGAATAATTGCTGTATTGTATCAGAGTTCTCTGAATGTCTGTAAATCCTATAGACAGAAAAATAATACAAGTGCGCACTCCATATACAGAAGTAAGTAACCAGTGTTGACAGTGGAAGAAAACAGCAAAGTGTAGGAAAGCCCAGAAACCAGAGACAGTGAAAGAAGTATATCACGCCCATACAACATAGCTGTTCTGAAGCTGTAACATCAAAATTCAGCTGCAAGACTTCTAACTGCTAAATCTTGAGTCTATTTCAAGACTACTACAACAATGAAAATATCCGATACATCTTGCAGCTCTAAGAGTCAAACTGTAATTGCATATTTGAGATGTAAAGTGAAAGAGGCAAAAAAAAAAAAAAACACTTCCTAAATGATGTGAAAGCTTAAGTACTTGCAGTATTGTCTCACTCCAATTTATAGGAGAGAGAGAAGGTTCTTTGAAAAAATGTATACTCGATGGCAATATTAAGACACAACAGGTCAAATGTTAGCCCGACCAGTTTACTACAAATCTTGATCGTTTAAGGAGATGGGGAAGGGAAGATGGGCAATAGAAAAGATAGGAAATAAAAACAAGTAGTCTTTGTAGGAAGCAAGAGAGAGACATTCACGGATTCCAGTGCTGCTCATAGTTCAGACATTGATCCTCAGTAGTGATGGGTCATCCGAGGTTGTTGTTCAGCGGACGATGACAGCGGTGACTGTCCAAGGTGGTTGAGTCAGCTCGCTTTGGAGTGGCTTTGGGATCTCAGCAGAAACTCCTTTGTTCCTATGTTCCGGGCCTTGCCAGCAGGTAAGAAAAAGCAGGGAGGTGCCCACCTGCATTGTGTTTTTCACAGGATATGATGGTATCATTCCCCAATCTCCCATACCAAGCTGGAGTTATTCTGCCAGTAAAAATTCCTGAGCACTCTCTTTTGAACACAAACAGCCCCAAAGAAATGCTCTCAAATGTAAAACTGTCCACACAGTGATGCTGACTGCCACGTGGCAACACCCACCTCTCATCTCCTAGATAAGACAGAGTCTTATCACAGGAAATGCCTTGAAAAGCAAGCTTTGAGCCAGAAACAAAGAAGGGTTCAGACAGGTATTAATTAAATAGCACATGAAATAATTCCTAAAGCTTTTTCTTTTTTTTTTTAATTTAGGTCATATTGATATATCAGCCTTTTTTATTATTTTTACTGTACAATCCATATTTCTGGGAATTAACTGCAAAACAAGTAACTATCAAATCATTTTAATAAGAGCTATATGCCATTACCTCTGAAATAGAAAGTATATTTATCTTTTCAGAATCATTGAATTAGATCATAAAAATATAGGAATGTATAGGCACACTACAGTCTTACTAGAGTACATTTGTTCTTTGCCTATTTTTGGTTAATAGCAATCATTTCTTTGAGAACAAGGAAATAGGTTTGCTCCAGGAATGATTTATATATTAGCACTTATCTATAACTGTATATGATTACAGAACAAGAAAACACCAAAAGAACTGCACAGTGCTTTCAGTTAAATACTGACTGAGTTACACTACGAACTGATTCAGTTTCAGGACTTCAAAGTGATCATTATATCTTGATTTCTGAAGTGGAAAAGACTAGCTCACCAGTCCTACCAATATTCTCTTGATACTTCACTCAGAAAGGAAATTCATTTCAAAGAACTAAAGGGCTTTGCATCAGGCCATCTGGACAAAAATTTGAAACATTTTTGTCAATCACATAGTGGGATTTTACAAATAATCTACCTATATTACTTCAAAATACTGTTGATTAAACTTTAATAAGCACTTCTAAAAAATATCAAAGTTTTCAATGACTCATGCAATTATTGTAACTATAATCCGTCAGTTTTGCTGCTAATATGCAAGACAGTGGGATCTGGCTGTCATTCTCTTGATTTTTACTGCTAACAGTAAAGACATGTTTTAACAATGAGGTAGAAATATGACATGCAAGGAGAAATGCTAGGAGTATGTCTAATAAATATGAATGACATTTTGTCCATTTTATCTAATAGTTTTATTGACCACAGTGGCAAGAAGAAATTTAAGAACTACAAGGGGCCAGCTCATCTGGTGTGAGTCAACATCACAAATCAAAACACACATGAGGACATTACATATTTGTTTTGAGAAGTACTGATATTAATCTAGTGAATTTGGTTAGTCTGGAATGCAGAGAAAAAGAAAAAATGAACAAGGGCATCAGGCTAAAACCTCTCTAAATATCTATTCTTCTAAACAGTAGAGTCAGATGAATTCCTTTGTGCATCAGATATCTTCAAGGAGATTGCTATTTCTTTATTTCCTGAGACAGAGAAACATTTTGACTTTTTCATTGAGTGGAGTTTGCAAGAACAAACACTAGAAAATTGTTATGTAAATAAAATCCAAAATCCTGAAATCTTTCCTTAACCCAGTCCAGTATGCTTAAGGTACATGTAAGCCATAAACGGCTCTGACCAAAAAATAAGTAAAATATGAGCAAGTGTAATTACTGTAGAAGCCAAACCAAACAGGAACATCAAATATTTGAATTAAAAAGCATATTACAGTAGACAGTATTTTATCTATTTCTATTTTCATAATTTTTTTTATTCTAAGTTTTTTATTTTTGATATTGTCAAATCTGCATAAATGAGAAGATGATTTGTAAAGAAAAACAACTCTGCAATAGTTGTATATTAAGTTCACAGGGATGAAAAGAACTAGTTTATGTTAATTACCCAAAGTAACATGCACAAATATACAAGTAGTCTTACTCAATTCAGATAAAGTAACGCTTGTGAAATTGTTAAGTTCTGTGTAATAGAACACATTTATTTGCTCTGAATATTGAATATAATATTATTTAATTATTTAATATTGAAATCGCAATTTATACACAGCCAAAATAATTTGATTTTAAATATTATGATTGAGCTTTGGTGACTGATTGTTTACATTGAGGAATTTATATATTCATTATACAGAAGAATTATTTTAGTGAAAAAATAAAAAAAGAGAGCATTTAAGAATATGTATTTTTTGACAATAAATGAATAGAAAGGGAGATATTCTTTTAGGATGTGTTTTCAAAAACAGAAAACATAAATGAATAGAAACTACCCATCATTTTATATGACGTTGAAAATACTCTGATAAATATTGATAAAATATTTTCTAAGTAAGTTTGATTTTTAGCATTGAGATTTATTTTCAAAAACACAAACAAGCAAAAATCAAACAAAGCCAGCCAGAAAACAAACAAACAAACAACAACAACAACAACAAACAGCCAGAACCTTTGCTCTAGTATTTTTGTTCCAAATTCTGTTTTGAGACCCTTTCTGGAAATTAGTGCATTGACCTCAATGGGCTTTGGAGCAACCTTTGATTTTATTAAGTCATAGAAAAACAATCCAATGCTATGAATTTTCACCTCTGTAAATATTAAGAATATTGCATTATTTATAAGAGGGTATAAGGTATGGTAATCAAAATACCAAAAAGCAATAGTAAAATCCTCAATATTACCTGTCATAAATAGTTATTAAGTAGCGTAATATTGAAAAGGCAAGAATATTAATTCTAACATTATCATTTTAGCACCTTTTCTTTCAATAAGCTCCTATATCAATGTTCTCCTCTTGAAATTTCTTACTATACTCCCTTAATTTTATTTAGAGGACTTACATCTCCCACCAAAAGAAGCAAGGGAAAAAAAGACCATAGCAACAAGAGATTAGCACTGCAGATACATACTGTAATAATCATTAAAACAATATTTCTGTCTTCACGGTGAACAGAAAGATGAAGAATAAAAGATGCTTGGTATTTATACCTCTTAGTAAAAGACAAAAGATTATAATACTATTTACAGTATGTGATTTGGGGAAATAATTAGTCATACAAACTATTCTGCTCTACTTTCTTCACCTTTGTAATTATTTATTGTGAATGTTTATTCAGTAAAAAGAAGTAAGATTTTGCAATCTTGTTGATGACTCTTTACTTCAAAAAACCGAGAAAGGAGCTTAATTTTTCTTTTAAAAAGGTCAAAATGGAGAAAAACGTTAAAAAGTTTGATTAGTAATCATGAAAACTACTTCTGGTAATAATTGAGAGTTTCTTAAAAATTTTGTTGAAGTCTGTGGGAAAATCTCCGCTAACTCAGTGATGAGTCACTGTGATGATCAATAATAATTTGATATCAGCATTTTGATGATTATAATTTAGGCCAAGTGCATACTGAATAAACTGTGGGTAGCAACAAAAATAAATTTCTAATTCTTCCAGTCATCAAAAAGGCATTCTGGAGAAGGATACACTCAGCATCCACTAGTAGAGATAATATGCTAGACTAGAATTAATGCTAAAATGCAAGCATTACCGGATACGTAAACACTGTATATCTTCTCTGAAACTAATTTCTGAATAGTAATGTAACACTGTCTGTGTAAAGTCCTGAAGTAATATAGTTAAGTTGGTTTATACATCTTTCAAGAAATGGAAAAAAAAAAATTGCAAGTCGTATTTCTTTCAGAGTATAACACTATGTTCTGATTTCTATAGTCACATAAGTCAGTTGGCTGTTGTAGATATGCAGAAAGGCATTTATGACAGCTATGAAAGAACACACTTCTCCTTACTACTAAATTTGCTCCTATAACCTGTCATTCAGCTTATTCAACTTATGTGGTCTTAGCCATGCCAAAATATCTGTGTATGCCACCATCTCTGAAATATGCACACATTTCTCAGAACAAGGAAAACCTTTAGGAATGGAAAAGGAAAAATTTTCTAAATAATTTAAAAAGAAAAGAAAAAGAAAAAAAGGCATGATACAAGGAATGCAGCAACAAGAAAAGCATAAACATACTTAAAGCTAATGCTGTTTGACAGTTAGCATTCTGCAGTTTTGTACAAAGAAACAGAAAACTGTAGGAACATGTTGACATACAATGTTGAAAGTTCCCATTTAGAAAAACTATTCTAGTATGCCTTAATATGGAAATATTCTATTATACTTGAGGACAAGTATGATTAACGGTCTAAATAGAAAAAGAAAAAAAAATCTAGATATTATGTCTGTCAAATATGTCTTAGTTTGGAATCACTGGAGGAAGCCTTCCCTGCCCTGCCCTGCCCTTCCCTGCCACACATAAAGAAGCACAAGTATCCAGTGATTTGTATTAGAGATTAACCCAGGTAATTAAACTGTATTGGAAGTCTGTGCTATTCTGAAGGGATTTCCAGAAGGATCCAAGAAAACAGTTATAAAAAGGAAGGAAAACAGGAACAGAATTTGAAAATTGTGATATGCAGGAGGTTTGTCAAAATCACATGGAATAGAAATCTATGAAATCTTAATCTGTGAAAAATGTAACGTAGAGTTTTTTAACTATCCTCAGATAAATTCCAGAATAAGTAAAAAAAAAAAAAAAAAAAAAAAAGGTTTTCTTCTTTGCCTGGACTATTTTTCCGTCTTCCAGTATTCTGGTTCTTGTCTGTGATGGTACCCTCTGCTAGCTGCTTCAGAGAATGTTACAAAATAATCCATGCTGGAAAATAATGTAGTAACTTGCATAACAAGGAGCCATTCTTAGCACTGTTTTAAGAGTAGAAACATCTTACTGAAACATCAGCATAAGGAAGACATTTCGTTTTAGCAGAAACATTGTTATTCTCTGAGAACTTATTAATAGGATCATGTGGGTTTTTTTCTGTGTCCTTCTCTGACAGGTTACTACTCATCTTTTCAGTGCACTTTCCATTGTACTTCTCTGTACTCACCCTTTCTGTCACTTTTCTCTGAATAATTAAGTTTTGAGACGTTTTACAGGCATAGTGACCTGAAATCATCAGTGTTCAAGGTGAAGATAAACTGTTGACTTATATCACTATGTTGTATCACTGCATTTTCGTCATTATTGTTTTCAGCTGTAGGTTTTTGTTGTTGTTGCTGATTTCTAAATTCATACAGTTGTCTTCTTCAGTTTGTTCCTTGTCTGAGCTCTACAGTTAAATTACAGCTGGTAGTTCAAAGTATATTTTCTAAGAATTTTACCTTGTATTCATGAATAGGGAAGCTCATTTTTCATAAATTCTCCGCTCTAGGTACTTGAAAATCATTTGACTTGCTTTATTTCAGTCTGTCTTTTGGATGCAATGTTCCACTTTTTTTATGTAAGGCTCAAATATTCCTGTCTAATGCTTAATAACAGGCATTGATGATGAATTTAGGTTTGCTAGACAAAAGAAGTTTTTCAAGGAAGTGGCTTTCTTACTTAGGCTACCTAAACAATGTGCTGTTTCTCAAGTAAACAAGCTCATTAAGGTTTAGTTAAAACTCAAAAATAAGGACTGTAAAATGGCTGTATGCATTTACAGTGAAATAAAACAGGAGGCTATATAGAAACATTTGCTTCAGCTGTTATAACAGTGAAGAGAATATTAGCCATCTGAAACAGAAAAAGTGTCTGTGGCATAAGAACAGTAGGACTCTGTTCATATGTGTTTTGTTTCACAGTACGTCAAATTATTGTCATGACACAGACTAACATTAACCAAGAATGTCTTTGTGCAGTACTACAGCCTTTTGCTATGGAGTTTTGAATCACCTGCAAATTGGTGTGTCAATTTCTTTTAAAGAAGTAATAGAAGATATACCCTGCAGCCATGAACACATTCCAGAAGCGTTTTCAGAAACAGTCTAGTGCAATAAATACAATATTATTGTCCTTAAAAAAAAAAAAAAAGTTATTTTTACAGTTGCCATCCAGAGACTAGAAGTGCTTGAAAAAGAAGAAGTGGGTATAAATATATGTATATGACATTTGCTATAAGAGCATATCTTTTTAATAAATAATTGATTAACCAGGATAAACACCTCTACTGTAAAGATGCTACTGCAAGAACTTAACTATTGTTCTATTGAGCTATTTTCAAACTATATTTGGAAATCCTGATTATACCTACTACTATTTCTATAATAATTAATAATTTAAAAAAAAGTAGCTTATGTGCAAAGCACTTGTTAGGTAGGCTAATTTATCAGGCAGTTCTGACTTGTTTTAAAAAGAACTTGCTTATCTCTGTTCATAAAGATGATAACTGCATGAAAATTCTTTGTGCCCAGTTCATCTACTATAAATAAGGGACTGAAACTATCTAGAGGCAGTCAAAGGTTTTGGTAGATATTCTGTAACTGAATTAACTTTGATAGGTTCTATCCAGAAAGCCCTGGAGGTTGAAGTATTTTCATTTATCTACAGCATAGATTTAATGCAGATAGCGGGAGTCTAGAATCTCCCCATTTAATTACTGATTTGCCTCAAACACATCATAAAAGTAAAACAGGATTTAAACTTGATGGTTTTTTGTTAATAGAAAACATTATTGTTTGTGTTAATGTTTTGTGGCTGACCTGAAATGGTAATGCTATAGAGAATTCTTTAAGTTTAAGGCAGATACAAAAATGAAAATCACAGTAAAGGAAAGGTAAGATATCAGGTATTTCAGATGTAGGTCTTATCATAGACATGTCTTGTGTATGTTTTATTCACTTCGCAGAGCCACCATCTGATTTGCTACAACTCAAACACTTTGCCTGAGACATGACTACTCATTGAAGTAGCTGGCATATTGCAGGTTAGATATATATTACACTGGCAAAACATAGATTGCATGCTTATCCTCAGCTTGAACTAAATACTGTCCTTCAATGTGCATGAGAAGTATCCTATTAAGTTCTGTAAGAGCTGGTAATTCAGAGTTAGGAGGACAGAATTCCTCAAGCTTGTCTGGAATTTTGAAATTTGCTTATTATTCTGATAATTATTAATGATCTAAAAGGGAAGAAAATTTTCTTCAGGAAACTTCCTCCATCTAAGAACATTAGTTGGGAATTAATGATAACTCGGACTACCTAGATTTTTTTTTTTTTAATTATCTTTAATGTAACTCTTCATTTACAGCCTGATACTAGAGTATAAGAGTTTATAAAATAAATGTGATGTATCAGAAAAATATAGTGGTACAGAAAAATATGAATTTCATGAATGAATGTAATTGCATGAAATTTTAGAGCAGTTATAAATAAGCTGTAATACATCTGTATGCTTAAGAGTTTTGATTTGATAATAATGAAGCTAATTTAAAATGTCAAATAGATTCCAGAGTACAGTTTTATTAGTTGAAATAAAATAATGAAACATTAAAATTTTAAATAGCTAAGAAAGTGGGTAATAAACTGATATTTATTTAATGGAAAAATATATTAATTGTGCCTTTATCTAGGGTTGAGAATTGTACTGACTGGATTTCATGCCAGACAGAGAATCAATACACCATTAAAATCTATTCCAAGAACTTACTTGGCATCATAGAAGTACACTAATATTTTGCTGGACCTCTGAACAAAATAAAATACAGCTCATACAGCTCCTCAAGTTCTGGGTCTACACACATTTTAGTATGAGTTCAAATTTATGCATGAGAGTCAACTTGGTGAAGTTCATGTGCGCAGTTGTATTCTTTACCCTTAAGTGATTTATGCTCTGCATCTTGCAGACAGTTTACCGTGAAATACAGAGCATCATCCCACTGTTATAAGTTACTGTAGGTCAATGCAGATAACCTCAAATAAATAATAATTACTGAAACTTCAGATTCACTTGCTAGACAGCCACTAGTTTCTATGGGTCAGTTGTCACATCTCCAAATAAAGAAAGTACTATTCATGTCCTTTGAAATCTGTGGACAGAAAGGTGTGATAGAAGAGTAAGTATGCCATTAATTTAATAGCAGTACATTTTCCTTCCTTTTTTTTTTCTTCTCCAGGTCAAACATTATTTGTTAAGAATTAGATCTTTTTTTATATTAATGTGTAACATAGGTTTTCATGTAATTTAATCAGAATAATTTTGTGATTTGGTCTCTTTGACACAATAGAACATGAAGATTACATGTAGATGCAGATTAACTAACTGGAAAGAAAACATTACAAATGCTAATAAAAGAGAAAGATCAAGAAAATACACATTACCAGAAATGCTTTTATTTTACTTCTGCATAGATATAGAAAAACAAACAAAGAAGAAACAAACAGTTATCAATACCAGAAAATATTCATTCAGTGGTAAAGCCAGCCAAAGGACAGCATTCCAGGTAGTAGTATGAATGCAAGAAAGCATGATGATTTGAATGCTTCTGTCCAAGACTATTTGTTTTTTGATCTAAAAGCTCATGTACTTTCTTAACTTCTTTTGAAGAAGAAGGAGAGCCAAAGAAACAGCAACATTTATGCAGCAGTAGTCATTTGTGGTTTTGGTTGTATTTGGCATAATAAGTGACAATTTACTTCAGGACTCAGTGTTTGAAACCTGTTCAAGAATGTATTATGAAATGAATAATCTTGTGCATAGTATCACAAAAATATAATGAAAAATAAACCAGATTTACAGAGCCTACTTACACAGTTTTGTTAAGGTTGGCAGATTATAGGATGTGTTCTAATTTACTGATAAAATAGATCTACTAGGAGAGTTTTTCCATAGTTGACTTCAAACTTGTTAATCTCTTACAGTCATGAAACAGGAGAACGGCTGTTTAAGAAATGTTGGCACTTGAGGTAGCTCTTCTAAGCTTTGCTCTGAGTCAAATCCCCACTCCATCATACTTGCCCTACTGGTTTCACTGTCATCAAGTGCCACTGGGCAAACAAAACTCTTGCAGGTGATAGAAGTATAAGGCTGAAAAAGATGTACTAAGACACTATCAACTTTCATTTCTCTGTTCCTCTATTTACTTATGAGCAATGGAAGAGTAAGAATACATCCCTATCCTTGAAAGGCTTACTTGAGTTGCAGATTTGAATAGGATGCAGAAATCCCTATTTGCAACCAGGGAACTGTAATGTAGTGATAAAAATTCAGATGTGAAAGCAATAGCTCAGATCTGGAGTGAAGTTGCATTTGCAGAAATACCTCAGGCCTCTCAAAAATGCTGAGTGCACATAATGATATTGATGCAATTAAATCACATCTAATTTCAGGGTAGACTTCATTAACACTTAACACATCTCTGCACTATTCCACTTCTTCATATAGATGCATACTCTTGCACAGGCATCCCCAGGTAAGTGAGATTAAAGGCCTAGTACCTGAAAATGACATTGAATTTCTTTATGGAAAAGAGGTAATCCAGAAAGTTGTGAATCAAGAGTCTTCTTTGCCATTGAAGCCATTATGGAGCTATATAAAAAATAACATATACAAAAATAAAAATCTCAATATGATTTGGGGGTCAACACATGGCGTAGTAAAACAAAAGTGTTCAAACAACAAACTAATGGTTCATCACAAATATATTAAAGAGTATGTGAGCATCAATGAATTTCCAAAACATTCAAAAATCTTTAAAACTTGAAGTACATTTGTACTTCAGGAATAAAGGCTGAGAGTCTCAGACCAACTGAACTTACAGACCAGCAGAAAGGTCCTTTAGAGAACAACTTAAGAGGAAAAGAAAAATGTTGTATTTAGTGGAAACGTGGAAAGGTCACAAAGGAGCAGATGCTTTCTATTGTCAGTTATACATAGCTAAAGTAAGGATGAGGTAGCCAACAGGGTTTGTTAATGCTGTACATTGGCAGCATGTAATAATAATGGTTTATAACAGTGACTCATTGCTAGGCTGAAAGCACTCCTCTTCTGTTGTTAAAATGCTTTTTTTTTTTTAACTGAACTTGTTTGCAGTTAGCTTGAACATGCTCGCATGCTGTGCAAGAATGCATCCACTATTGATATAGACATACTCTAACATAGTGGTGAAGATATAATATTCACTGTTGCTCAGATTTATGTGAAATGTTTCAAGCTTTCTCAAGGCAAAAATTTGCACATGGCCAACTGAGCTATTTCTAGCTGTTCTGTTTTCAGTGATCCCACATTTACTTGCAGTTTAGATTGCTTTATTTGTAATAAACAAGCTATTGACATTTTTGCCCCATTTACAAATTTTAAATAAGAAAAATTGTTAATAAGATATTCCTCCTTTGAGTTTTCAAATAGTAATACTTAGTTTCCCTACATTGAAATTTAAGAATTCAGAGATGTAGTGAAATAGTCACAGTATTTTAAGTAACATGATTCCAATTAATATAAAGCTCATTACATACATTTATGAAATGCCACAAGCAATCTCTACTTTGAGAGAACAATTGAAACCTATTTTAGAGACATTCTCAATTCACACAACAAAGAATAGATGGATTTTTAAAGATTTCAGATTCACTGATCCTTCAAAGCAGATGTCCTTGAGTGTAAGGTGAAAGAAGAGATTAGAATTGTTCTGAGGATACTAGAAATGGTCTGTAAAGATCTGTAAATGGTGCAAGTTCATGCTAATGACAGTGCTCCTAGCTAATGACAATTTCAATATTTCTATTCCTATTTTCTTATTCTGTCAACTACAGAAAAAAACAACACAAATTCCTTTAGTATTGCAACTATCAGCAAAAATGTAAAATGAGTTCTTCAAGAGTGAGAAACAAGAAAATTGGCAGCACAATACATTTTTTAAAGCTCTTAGAAATATACACAGCACATAATGTAATACTTGGGTTTGGGTATATTTCCTCGAGGCTGCAAAAAATGTCTGCTTACCATCTGCAATAGCTTCTATTTCTGCAAAAGATCTTAAAATGTCATACATAGAGTAAGCCTAGCTGAGCGTTTTACAGAATCTCTTAAACTGTGCTAGTAAAGCCCATTCACATTCTTATTTTATTTTAAAACATGGGACATACAGGAATGTAAAAATAACTGGGAAAAAAATAGGTTTTGAAAATCCAAAATAGACTTTTTTTTGGTTGTTTGTTTCACAAACAAATAGATTTTTACCTTTATTCATAAATAGAATTATTCTCTACTCTCAAATACAGTAAAACTAAAATTTCAGTTCAGCCTTTAGAGGAACATCTAGTCAGTAAGCTTTGCTTATGCTGCAGACAGCTACCCTGAGGAGTGATTTGAATTTAAATGTGACTCCCTTATTAGTTTCTGCTAACTGCAAATATCCCAGGCTCTTAATTAAGTGGCTGAGTAATGTATGAATGCTCACTTCTGCTTGTCATGCAGAACAAAGCAAAGTATTTAGATTCCATGCACAATATGAAATGTAATGACACAGGCAACAGTAATTTAGAAAGCCTTTTATTTTTTATTATCCTTGTTTTGCTTAGCTAATCTCCCAATCTCTTTTTTTTTAGTTTGGAAATGTTTCAATGTTTGTCTGCTACAGTGTCACAAATGTTTGCCCAAACACTGGTCATTATCTAATGAATTTTTAGATTAAAAGGTAACGTGCTACTAAATGCATAGTGTGGAAGTAAGTTTATAATTTAGTTATAATTTCTATTTGCTTTTAAGGACTTGTTTTTATTACAAGTT
Organism: Bambusicola thoracicus; assembly: GCA_002909625.1. NCBI lineage: Eukaryota > Metazoa > Chordata > Aves > Galliformes > Phasianidae > Bambusicola > Bambusicola thoracicus. Next base: position 13,785 of record PPHD01015493.1, read on the forward strand.
ATACCAGCTCAGAATAGGCTCTGGGCAGTATGTGTTGCATGTTATATCTAGATTTCTGTCTTCCTTAGGCAGCTATCTACTTGGACAGTAATATGCAAGCTCTTCTCACATCTCTAACTCTTACTCCTACTTTGCAGAATGGTCCAATACAGAAATATTGTTTGGGAATATGTTTTATCTCATTTGTCTTTAGCCAATTTACAAATTAGACATGCATTCATGATCAGTTCTTGAGCTAAAGGATAAGGAGACCATTAATCGCAGAATATTTGACACGTTTTAGGAGAGCAGCAGTTGCCTTCTGAAAGTTCCTACCTTTATCTCCACTGGCCACAGAGGCACCTTGATTAATTAATTGAGAATGAATAATTTTTATGTAAAACTCTTGTAGAGTCCCTTGTTTATTGTTGTTGCTAGCAAGTATTTGAAGGTAAAAAAAAAAGATGAAATCCATCTCACACATCTTGATGAAGTGAGGTTCAAACTGGAGACACGTAAGTTAGAAATTCTATGTAGAACACTATCACTGAACTGCATCCTGTCAGGAGGAAAAAAAAATGGCACTATGATAAAACTGCTCTTGTCCATCTAAACAGCTTGTGGACTTTGGCCACATACAAGTTCCTTCAGATCAACACAACTGCATGGAAAAAAAAACAAAACTTTGTCACATGGTGAAAATAGAATTAGAATACCTAAACAAACCATAAAGTAATTAAATAAAGAACAGAATTTTCATTTTCTATGATATAAATACAGATAGAAAAGAAATTTAAAACTGTTAACTAATTTTACCTACACTTGAAAAATATACTAATGAGAAGTGAAGTGTCTGAGGACTTGGTTTTACTATGGCAGTTGGATTTCTTCATATTCATCCTTCTCTAAACCTTGACATAATTCTGAACAGTGGTGAAAACCACAATTTGATAATTTCTAGAAAAGAAATTACTAAATTTCCAACCCATATATTTTTTGGTTTTAGTTTCTACCATAAATTTATTATCATTTTATACAATTACAAAAATAAGCTAAAAACCCCAAGCATATGAAGAATATATTGCTGCAAAATTCTTTCTAGTAACAAATTATTATGTAATTGATCTCAGATCTGTTTACATAAAGAATCTTATTTCTTGTGTATTTGATTTATCATCATAAGCTACACCTATATTACAGAATTTGTAGGATGATTTCCTAGATATACTCATTCCCTCAGTTAAGTTTTAATAATAAAGTGAAACAAAAGTATTCCAGCCCTACTATACCGTGTTACTGCAATGAATTTACACAAGAAACATCAATTATTTTCAAGTTAAAACAAAATTAAATCTTCATAGGAAGATTTAAGGACTTACTGGATCAGAAAACATAAACCACTGTTTGCTTGCACTGTTTCTACAGAACTTGATTCCTTTGCACATTTATATCTCTCTTGGAGTCAAACTGTCGTACCAATTGTGGGTTTCTATAATTGACCATGAAACTTTTAAAGCAGCAGAGGAATTACAAAGAGCAAGGCCTCAGAAGCAGCCTGACAGCACATCTTGTTGATGCTTCTTTTCATAACTGGTTTGAATCTTTTTTGATTAGATTTACTCAAGCTCAGCTTACATTGAGACACTTTCAACTATTAGAGTTACAGCTAAGGTGGATCCAAACTGTTGAAAAGATCCTGGTTTCCCCCCCAGAGGGAGCAGACACTTATGGCCTAATTTCAATTGATTTTTTTCTGTTTCTGACAATCTTGGCAGCTTTTTAGAACATTAACTGAATTACAACTTCACTATAGACATTCTTACATTTATATTTACCTCTATGATATCTAATCCTAAATGATGTTTTGTTCTTTTTATTTTTGAAGTGCTACTCCTCCAATCACAGTATATGTAGTTGAAGAAAGTTAAATAGACTTAATTGTCATCAAATGACTTCACAGAAGGAATGTGAGTTCCAAAAAAAAAAAGTCCTACAAGGAAACATTCAAAATTCAAACCTTCAAATATTCAAAAACAACTCAAAAACCAGTAAAATCTTAGGTATAATGTAAACGTCTTTTAGCCACATGTCCCATAGTAAGTAACTTCATCTATTGGAATGCACTTGCACCAGATGAAGCACAGAGACATAGGATCAGCAAGGTTGGAAAAGACTTCCAAGATCATCTAGTCCAGTCGCCCACCCTCCACCAATATTCCCCTGCTAAATCATGTCCCTACACATTTCTTGAACACCTTCAGGGACAGTAAATCAACCACCTCCATAGGTAGCCCATTCCAGGACCTGAC
>PPHD01015494.1:0-16070 GCA_002909625.1 Bambusicola thoracicus
CTACATATATATATAAATATAAGATACATATATTACATAAAGTTGGAGCATGAGTTTAACGTCAATTTATCAAAATATCAAAGAAGTAGAACGTTGAAGTCTTGAATGGATCATCAGCACCTATGTATTTTCACTGTAGTAACAGGATCAGTTTTGAAGCAGAATGCAAAAATATAGCACTTGATCGGGCTGAACTTTTTTCCCTCTTTATTTTAAGCTAAAGTAAAGCATTTAGATGATAGCGTGTTTCTTATATTAATACTTACATTGAATGCAGCATGTGTTTGTGAAGGGAAAATTAGGCCTTACAAACTTGATATCCTTTTATGATAATGTTACTCACCTAGTGGACAAGGTTATCCACCTAGCAGATAAAGGGAAGTCAGTGGAGGTGGTTGAATATTTTTTTAATTTGGATTTTAGCAAAGCTTTTGATACTGTCTCTCATAGTATTCTTCTGAACAAAATGTCCAGCGTACAGCTAGATATATACAAATACAGCACTTGAAAAATTGTCTAAAGTTTCTGTCTCAAAGAGTTACAGCAAATGGGATAATAGCCAGTCACTAGCATGTTTCTTAGGGCAGTTTTAAGGCCTGTTTTTATCAGTGAGCTGGGCAAAAAGTTGAGTGGGCACTGAGTATGTTTACAGGTAATTCTAAATTAGGAGGTGCTGTTGACTCTCTTGAGGGTAAGAATGCCTGCTGAAAGATATTCCTAAATTACCATGCCAGGCAATTTAAAAAGTGCAAATGCTAAATTCTCCACCTGGGATGGGGCAATCTTGGAGTATACATAGATTGCAGGGCAAATGGTTGGAGTGCAGCCCTACAGAGAGTGGTATGTGGTGTTCTGTTGATTGCAAGCTGAGTACTAATAGAATGCCTATGGCAGCTGAAAGGGCCAACCATATTTTGGGGTGCCTGAAGCACAGTATAGCCATCAGGTCAAAAGGGATTTTCTCACTCTGCTCTGTGCGCTTGTGGTCTGACCTTGAGTACTCTGTTCAGTTTGTGGTGTCACAATTTAAGGACATAAAACTACTAGAGGTTGTCCAAAGGAGAGCTGTGAAGATGGTGAAGAGGGAAAGATGTATAAGAAGCAGCTGAGGTTGCTTGGTTTGCGCAGCCCAGAGAAGACAAGGCTGAGGGCAGGCCTCATGACAGCTGCAGCTCCTCACAGGGAGTGGAGGGCAGTGCTGAGCTCTGCTCTCTGTGACAGTTGACAGGGCCCGAGGGAATGGCATGGGGCTATGTCAGGGGAGAGTTGAGTTCGGTGTTAGACTTAGAGGGTACTCAGACACTGAAACAGGCTCCCCAGCAAAGTTGTCATGACCACAGATCTATTGCTATTAATGAAGTTTGCAAGGTGGTTTTATGTGGGTTGCACTGTGTGGAGTTGGGTGTTGGACTTGATCTGAATTCCTTTCTTCTCTTAGAGTACTTCCATTTATGAGATGTGATTTATCTCAGCAGCATAAGGAACAGCTAGAAAACTTCTCACTTTATTTATTTTTGAAAATTGGTAAACACATGGAGATCCCAATGTTTGACAGGTAGACAGAAGACTTGATTTTAAGTGCCACCTTATATTTAGATTATGGTATTTTATTTTTTGAATAATGCTTGATAAGAATGTAGGGTTGAAAAGTGACCAGTAAGTTGAACAGTTTGGATGGCAACAGACTCAGCCTACAATAGTCTTACTTAAAACAGAAGGCAGTGGATAAACAGAGGTGGAAGAACATAAGTGTCCACAGCAGGGAAACAATGCACACAACACATAGATCGTTTCAATATTGTAGTGGAAAGCAGTGGGTGGGGTTTGAGAGCTATAGTTACTTGACACTGTTGTTTAGAACATTTACAATTGTTAGATCAGCCACCAAAGTAGCACAGGTTTTAAGAAGATGTGTGTGACTATTAAGTGATCAAATCACCTGAAGAACTGAGTTGAAGCCAGCAAATAAATTCTACCGGTAGTGGTAAAAAGAAGGGATAAATATAAACTAAGTAGCTATATGATGGAGGATTTCTTGACACCTTAGAGCAGATCCTTCCAAATCACAGCACTGATTGAGTATAGTAAGAATTCAGGCAGTGTTTGTGTCCATGACATGTTTTTCCCATTATCTTTGAGGATAATGTTAATAGGAACTGGTAGTGTTGGAAATTCAAAATCAGAATGACACAGAATGATTGAGATTGAAAGGGACCTCTGGAGGCCATCTGGTCTAACGCCCCTGCTCAAGCAAGGCCAACTAGAGCAGGTGGCTCAGGGTCATGTCCAGATGGCTTTTGAATATCTCCAAGGAGGAAGACTACAACTTGTCTGGGCAACCTATGCCACTGCTCAGTCACCCGCACAGTAAAGATGTGCTTCCTGATGTTCAGACAAAACCTCCTGTGTTTCAGCTTGTGCCTATTGCCTCTCATCCTGTCACTGGACATCACTGAAAAGAGCCCAGCTCCAACTTCCTTGCACCTTCCCTTCAGGTATTTATATACATTAATATGAATATTAATTACTTCTCTAAAGAACAAAGTATTAAGTAATGTTTTTGATTATTTATGACATGTGAAGCTCTTGAACTGGTCCCTTGTTTGAAGGAAGGAGCATGGTAAAACTTATTTAATCGATTGCATTCTTCCTTCATAAATGGTATATAATTCCTACCTTTTTTCTTTGCATCTTGTTACACAGAGTATTATAATCACTTTCTTCTTGATCTCAACTGTGAAACTTCAAGGTTTTTCAATAGACAGCATAAGAATCTGCCTATGTGAAGGAGTTCCCAAGATAAAATTCTGTATTTTCTTCCTAGGTCAAACTCATGTCCCTTCTAAATGATGTTAACAGTAGCAGAAGAAGCTACATATATATATATATTCTGTCTCAGTCCCATTCAGATATAGGTGTATGCATAAAAGACAATTCAAAATTATAAAGAAGCATGGTTATAGTTTTTCAGCTCTTCTGAATAAGCAAGACTATGTAGTCAATATAGCTCTTCTGAAGTGTGGGCGTATAGTTATCTTTCTCTTAAATGCAAAAGATAGTCCAAAGTGACCCAAAAGAGACTTTTCCGTGTAGTACTGAAATAAATTCCTCCGACAAGGCTTTTTTAAAATTTAAAATGCTTAAAATACATAGCTAGAATTAAGTGGATTCTTTTCTTTCCCTTGTGATTAGTGTTTTCTTCCATCTTTTGGAGTATATGAATAAGGTTACAAAGTTTATTTTCTCTCAGTCTCATTCATAACGTCCCAGCAATGTAAAAGTTTTTTGGTAAAAATCAGAATTAGGTTCATATTCTGTTTGTAAGCATACAATGAATAAAACTCCCTTATACTGTAGGTACAAGACTTCCTTAACAGTAGATTGCCAAAGCCTCTTCATGAATATTTTGTTGGATCCCTCTGAGTCTTGTTCTGTCTTCCTCTCCCCTCAGTTAATGTATTGCCAGAACATTTCACCCTCCCACATATTCTTCCTTCCAGGTCAGTGCTGTATGGCATAAAGTGAACAAATATGTGTAGTCTTGACAATCTTTGTATGACACTTTACTTTGTCACCTTCCCACTTTTCAAGCTGTTGCCATTCATGACTATATGCTTTCCTACCAATCCTGGAGCCAGTAATTTTTGAGTAGCATTATTTTTCAGAAGGAATTTTGTTCTTAAATCTCATAAGCTTCACCCTTAGCCTTCATAATGGCTTGGGCTGGAAGAGACCTTAAAGACCATCTAGTTTCAATCCTTCTGCCACGGACAGGAACACCTCCCACTAGACCAGGTTGCTGAAAGCTACATCCAGCCTGACCTCAAACATTTCCAGGATTGGATCATCCACAACTTCTCTGTGTAACCTGTTTCAGTGCCTCGCCACTCTCACAGTGAAGAATTTCTTCCGTATATCTAATCTAAATATGTTGTCTTTCAGTTTAAACCCATTACCTCCTTGTCGTATCACTACACTCCTGAGTCATTCCCCAGGTTTCCTGTAGGCCCCATTTTGGTACTGGAAGGTTATTACAATGTCTACCCAAAGACTTTTCTTCTCTAGACTGAACCTACTAGCCATAATTTAACACTTCTAAAATAATTTGAACTAAGGGTTTGATATTATGTGCTTTTAAACGTGTTTTGTGGTTTTGCTGATTTATTTAATTATTTATTGGTAGATTTGCATCTTAAAGTGGTTTTTCACAAATATATTTCCATATATCTACTGTTTTTCTTAATTCCTTGGAATTTCTCTGTCTTCCTTCATAGATATCTTCCTTAGTGTGAATTAATTCAGAATAAATTAAATAATATTCCAAATGTACTCCTTTTGGTCTGCAGAGGATTTTTTCACACAGATCTATAGTGTCCTAGGCCTATATTGTTATACAATATTTTTTTTTCCCCATAGAGTTATCTTACTTAGTTACACATTCTATTTCAAACATTAATTTCTGCAGTTTCATTTATCTCTCAGAAGTTGATCTCTTTTGTCTTTGATGTTTCCGTGTGAGTTTACTAGGAAGACAGGATGTCCTCATTTTTATCTGCCTCTATCTTCAATTAAACATGCTTTCCAGTTGAACAGTTGCTTCTCTTGGGCCAATGCTTCTGCCTTCATCCCTCTCCCTGCTACACAAGCATATAAGTAGTTGTATTTAGATGCATCTAATTTTGTTCACTCTGGAAGAATGAAGCAATGGTTGGATTTCTTTCCTTTCATAGGCAGTTTTTCTTTCATTTCTCAACAGTTGGTCATTGTCTGTTGCATAGACTACTCTAAGTTGTATTCTTTTCTTTTTTTGTTTGTTTGTTTGCAGTAGTTGCCTTGTTTTTGTCCATTTTATTGTTGTGTTCGTGGTTACTGATAATTCTGAAAATACTTACAAATAACTAAAACATCATTTTATTGCCAAGCAAATTTATGTGACTGGATCAGAATCTTTCTTTTCCTTTCTGAAAAAATCTCAGTTTTCACTTCTTAGGTATCTGAAACACATTAGATGCTACAGAGGATCCATGAAAATTTGGTTTTCATTTTGTTTTTGTGGTAGGTTTTCACTGTATGTGTATTTCCCTCATGTATGGTTTCAGGGTATGCTGTGTGTATCAAGCTGAGTTTTCACCATTGCACTGCATTGTGGTGGGGACTGCAAATGCCCTTTAGGACAACGCAGTGACTTTCAGTAGAATTGACACACACTTTGTGTCTGTACTTTGAGTGAAGTTTTTAGAATGACAAAATCACTTACCTGCCACTGAAGCATTGTAGACATTTCTAGAAATGCTGTCTTTCTTCCCCCCCCTACAGAGACAGTGAAACTCTCTTACACATAATAACTAGCACATGGCAGTAATTTAGATATGGCTGTGTTGATGGGATACCATGTGGACAGTCATTTCTTCTGCTTTTCTTTCAAGTAGTCATTTTCCCATTTGGATATGAGAATGCTGTTCTATACGGACAGTGGATGTTACGGTCTTTCAGATCCACAGGTGCTGGTTATGAAGTCACGTACTTGCTAACCTTGTTACTCTTCCTGTGCAGGTTATCTGTAGGTCGATGTGTTCAAAATTCTAGTCATGAGACTTGCAACATTGCCACTATTCAGATTCTGTTAATTTGTGCTTCTTGACATGACTAAAGGTATCCTTTCTTTTACTTGAGAACATCCCATGCTGTTAGCTTGCTCTTGGAGTTGCACAGTAAGATCTTCGCTTTAGATAAAATTATTTTTAAAATGGGTTCAACGTATGTATGTCTTTTTTGTTTTAAGTGTTCAGGACTAAGTATTCTGTCATTTACTTTCTTGTGGTACTTTGAGGCTGTTCTATGAAAGAGAAAACTTCATTCTTTTCGTTAACGTGTATTAACCAGTACTTCCTGGTGTTTGATTTTTCTTCATTTTCTCTCCTTCTATGTGTTCTTCTTGGCTTCATGTTTTACATTACTTAGAATAAATTTTTTACCTCTTCCCTTTGTTTATTTTAATGTCTTTCTTCTGTTTTCTGACTTTGATGTAGTCTTTTAAGGCCATTTTACTTTTTCACACATGGATGCATAGGCCCAATTTCTGCTTCCAACCAAGCTTGTTAATGATTTCCTGGAGTGCTCTCAACCCTTTGTGCTTGGGGTGCAGGAAAAAGGCTGAGGTGGGACAAACGTTATGTATAGCCATGACTTGGTTATTGGGTATTCTGGGGGAAAAACTCTTCTCTGTTCCTCCTTCGTTCTCCAGTCCTAACATCCAAGCATCCTGTTGTAGCAGCAACACAATCAGAAGGTCTCTATCAGGTTGGTGCACACCAGCTCAAAGCCTGAGTAGATGCAAAAGTGCTTGTAGGACTTGATTAACATCTGAGTCGGCTTTGCACCGAAGTGCACACAGAGCAGTTCGGAGCATCAGCCTACTCTTCCAGCCGAAATAGAGTAGGTGCACACATAGAAGTGCTTTGCCACTTTGAGGCAGTACTGCTGTGCTGTTTGTTAAAAATCACTGTACTGTTGCTTCTTGGCTGTTTGTTTGTTTTTGTTTTGGTTTTTTTTTATTTGCCTCCCTAGCCCATTTTTCAGTTGCTGCTTTTGAAAATAAAAAAAAATAAATAATCCCAAGGCCTCCATTGCCTTGTCTTGTAATTGCTCACAGAGCCTTCTGTTGCTATGTGCTAAAAGGCATGGTTGTAAGAAACTCAAGCCAGTTTCTTTCCTGTGCCTTCACTCATTTTGGAGTGGGCATGTGCAGTGTGGTTCAGTGCTTGGTGAAGTTGGTGGGAAATCTCCCATGCCTTTACTCAGCTTTGAAATTTGGATGAAGTCTTCCTGATGGAGCTGAGTTGCACATCCATACTAGGAGAGCTGTCTGGCAGGCTGATTCTGAGAAACCGACAGAAGGTCTATATATGTGTTAATACTGGGTGTTTATCTTCAGGAAATGCTAAGTCTTGCACATCAGAAAGACTGCAAAATAATGAAAGCTTTTGCAAGGCAAAATGGAAAGAGTACACAGGCAGAGCCAGGGACCTGCGTCCTACCATTGTTTAAGACTCTCTGTAAAAGCTCTTCAGTTGAATTTGTTCTGTAAATTTCATAACTACCTTTGTAACAGATAAATCCACTGAACACTGTAATGTGCAGCAGTTGTGAATCCCTTTTGAAGTAGAGTTAAGGAATTTTACACACTAGAGGTAGAATTTGCTTTTGGCTATTCCGAGTGACAAGTAGAGCTACCTTGTACTTGTGAATAGTAATATAACTACCTATTGTTACAGTTTTCACATACCAGATTCCATAGAAGTATGTAAATGCTTATTTGGAAGTTGAAAGCTGGAATAATAGACACCAGAAATCTTTTTTAAACCTGCAGCTTTCTTTGGAGTGGACGTCACTTGAGCCCTTGGGTGGGAACTTTGATGATGTGATGGAGGTTTTTGATGCCTTTGAGGAACAGAATGTAAATTACTAACTAGACCTTAATCTGGTGGGGAGCCTGCTTCAAACAAAGGGGAAAAGAAAAGCTTGACATTTGAATGGGTGGAGCTCACTGTGAGCCCTCCATGGTGGGGAAACCTGCTGTAGAAGTGTTGAAAACAAAACTTGATAAATGTTGTATTGTAATCCAGTCTCTGTTCATAAGACTTGGATAAGAAAGACAAAAAAGTATTTCATTTAATAGAATCTTTCATGTCTGCTGTTGTTTTTGTTGTACACCTGGAGATGAAGCCTGGGAAGCTTGGAGACATTCATTTCTAGCTTGTGTTTTGTTGGTGTGTTTGGATTTTCTGTTGCTGTTGGTTTGTTTTTTGTTTGTCAGGCATATATAAACTCTCTTTTGTGATAATGAGGAAAGAGACTGAGCATTTTACTCATCTGAAGACAGGTGGAGGAGTCCCCATGCTGAGTGCTGTATAGGCCTGTTTGCCTTTTGTTTCTTCTTACTAATTGGTTATAATGGATGGTGTGTATATATATATAAGAGAATTCCTACATATCTAGCCTCAGGGAATTAAGCTTTGGAAAATGAAGTACCCATCAAAGTAGGAGTTGACTGGTACAGTTTGTATCCCAACTTCTTTCCTTTTTCTCTCCCTTTTTTCCTTCCTCCAAAAAGCTTAAGAAAAGAGTCTTTTGTCTTCTTTTCAGCGAAGTTACACTGAAATTCATCTGTGCTTTATTCATCTGCTTTCATTTGTGCCATTCATGGGCAGCTGTGGGTTATATAGGACAAAGGAGATGAATTCCTAACCTCTACGTTCAAGCAGTGTGTCGAGAAAGGTTCAGCACACACCCTGCCCTTTTTTTGTGGGGTCCAACTAAAGTATTACAGCTTTTAGTTTCAATACAGTTATCTCTGGGCTGTATTTTTCCACATGCCATTAAAATGGTATGATAGAGTTCTGCTTGGTTTTAGAAGGGATGTGTCTGTACAGATGTATCCTTAGAAAGAGATCTTTTTCTTAGTTTAGCAAAACATGTAACTTTGAGGAAATGTGGCTTAGAAGTTTGCTTGGCTGGAATTTATGATTAAATACTTCTTTATTTTTTAATGATGACTTGATTTCAAACACCCTGAACTGAGAGTACTTGAATTTACTTTCTGTGAAGATGTCTTCAAATGTGACAAAGTAAAATTTTATCATTTTGTGAGAGTTAACATCTAATGTGGGTCTCTTAAATAATTCCCTGAATGAGTAGGGATAAGAATCAATTTATTTTTCCCTTTTTGTATATTTTTTTCCCTTTTAGGTAGGACACTCACAGGCACTCACATGTTTACACACACGTATCCTATGCCAGATCTTCATCTAGTATTAACTGGCATAAAATATTTAAGTGGGTCTGGTCAGATAGATGTGTGAAATACCTAAACACATAGCCATAAGATTAATATGGTTTACTTCCACAAATGAAAAAGTCTTAAAGGAAGACAACTTTTTTGACTACTTTTAACTTAAAGCTGCCATTTCTTCTCCCTCCTGTCTCAGATCTAAAAAAACATAATTTACACTGATCATAGTAGAATTCACGTTAGATTAGGAAAAGTGCTATACCTCTACTTCTTAATCCTTTTAGAAAGTTGTCACTGAATTTCAATATCTTGGTCAAACAGTTGTGAAAGTCAGTTGGTACTGGAGAAGATCTTTTCAGATTTGCTGATCCACAACTTCTCTCTGTTTCTCTGCAGACTCTTCATACTCGGAGCCTCCTGATGTTCAACAGCAGCTGAACCACTACCAGTCTGCAGCTTTAGCCAGGAACAACAACGTCAGTCCAATCCCGCTTTCAGGGAGTGCAGCAGGAATGGAAAAAACGGAAGCCATCCTTAACTGTGAATTTTGTGAATTCTCCTCGGGTTACATACAGAGCATTCGGCGTCACTACCGTGACAAGCATGGAGGGAAAAAACTTTTCAAGTGCAAAGATTGTTCCTTTTATACAGGCTTTAAGTAAGTACTGTGCCAAACAGATAAACTGAACTCACAAGGGTGTTTTAGCTCTTGAAAAGACTTCTGAGATCTTTGAGAGCTGGCTGTAGCAGCAGAACATGGCCACTGCTGACCAGAGAGAAGAACATAGGAAATGCCAAGCCAGATCACAGCAGCATCCATGTAATCCATTTTCCTCTCTCCTACAACAGCCGGTACCATCTGCTGCAGACGAAAGCATTGCAGCAGCTTTTACTTGCTGGAGGAGATGGAACAGGTAGTGCTTTTCTTTAACATAAGCAGTTAGAGGTTCCTGGTGCAACTGGCATGATGCATAGGATAAGTAAGGGAGATAAGGAGATGGGAGAAATTACATACACTTTCTGAAGAAACCTCCCTCATGTAATTTTATTTCTTCTACTATTTATCTAGCTGAAATGCACTCTTCAGAGTAACTGATAGCATAGAAAGACATTTCAGCAAATTCAATTAGATGTTGCAAAATTTAAAATCTCAGCTGTCTTTGTGCAAGTGTGTGTTTGTTTTAGCTGCTGTTCCCTAAGGAAAAAAGGCTTATGCACCTGTGCTCTTCATCATTTCCCGCTGATACGCTGGGCCTACATCCCCTAGCTGGAATTTGACGTCTCAGATATGTCAAGTTCTTAAGCAACTAGTGACAGTATACAGTATGATTAGGTACAGGAGAAATGTTCTGTTGAATAAAATGTTGAGCACAAATCTTCTCTCTGCTAAGTGAATCCACACAAGAGCAACTTCTAGCTACACATCTGTAAACTTTGTTGCTTCAGACCCTCCCTGCCTCAGTGATACAGTTTGCTGCTTATGTTTTTTGTACTGATTGCTATCTATCTTAGAGATTGCCAATAATCAACTCAATTCAGTCTGTTCACATCTTGTGCATTTTACCAAGATGAAATAAAATCATCTTAAATCAAGTGCCGATTAAATACACTCAGAAAAAAAGTTGGATTCATTTGATATCTCAAACATGCAAGGATTATGTCTTCTTTTGAAAGTATAGCATGTTTTCTCTCTTAAAAAATAGTCAAAAAAGCCCTTACAAATCCCCTCTTCAACTCACTGTGGAAACTTGAATGCATGAAAGAACTCGCTGAAGTTAGTAGGAATACACCTGTACAATTTAGACTTCACTGGATAGTGCCTGGAGCCACTTGTGTTAGTAAACTGTTTTATGCTCAAGCTGACAAGCAGAACTTCAGTGGAAACTTCAGTGTGGCAAACTCTCCACTCTCTCTTTACCCCTACTTTAAGTAAAAAAACTGACCACTTCCCTCAAGTTCACAGACATCTCTTGTTTCAGTAGTTGAGCTAGCAGTCAGATAAGTGTATAGTTATTTTCCTTTGCATGGAGGAGGAGTTACATGCCTCTTCCATCTTTTAAGTATGCAGCTAAGGTAATGTCAACATGAGATTTTTTTTTTCAGGAGTACTGCAGGGTATTCATTCATTCTTCTGCCTTAATAAGTGAAGTGTTCTTAGTCTTGGATTTTCGGGTCCTCATATATGATGCTTTAGAACTCATCTCCATAGTGACAAACTCACTCTGAGATCAGGTGTGTTTCATATCTCAAGTCCAGACATTTTAGCTGTTTTGGGAGTTATCTTACAAAGACAGAGGTGGCTAAGGATAAAAATCTGTATTCACCTCTGTAAGTTCAGAACTATTAACAGATTTTATTCAAGTTACTAGAAGTTTAATACACAGAATATTTCCACTTGAAGATAAATAAGGAACATGAAAGATGGGAATTCTTTTGTTATCTTAACTACAGTAATGTGACTATATAACAACCCGTGCAAATGAGTATCTTGTCAGAATGTGTGTCAGTTACTTGAGGATACAAGCCTGCAAATACTCATGTGTTACTCATGTGAGTAGCCCTGCTGAAATGCCATGTGGCACTAAGAAGACAAGGCTGAGAGATATCTGTACTATTTTACACGACACTTCCCTTATAGAGCTGTGACACTTAACCGTTCACTGCACAACTCTTCTGACTGCTCCCATCTCTCTCTCCTATTTCACAGATCTGCTTTTACTATGCACGTGGAAGCTGGGCATTCGGCAGTTCCTGAGGAAGGACCCAAAGACCTTCGCTGTCCTCTTTGCCTATATCACACCAAATACAAACGCAACATGATTGACCATATAGTTCTGCACAGAGGTAACGATAGTCCTGAATGTGCCTGTCTGATGAGAGAAATGCTGAACAATGCCCATGTCTTTCAGATTGGTTTCATTAAATTTTCTCCTCTCTACATATGCACAAGTATGTTAAATTGGCCATCAGCCCTTCGATATCTTTTGTTCCTTTCTGAACGTACATCTTACTAGTTTCCTGTGGAGTTCAAAGTCAACTGGTGCTGAAACGGCAGATTTAACCTCTCTAGAGAAAGAGCTTAAAAACAATTTTAACAGTCTTCAAGCACCCATTTACTGAGAGTAGCAGTAATGTGCGGCTTTGATCTAAGCCAAAATTGTTTCCTGCTTTTGTCATTGTTATTGTAAAGTCCTTGCTATCATAAACTGGAGCACAGTGTATCAACTAGCTATTGAGACTGCAGAATATCTCCTGATCGCTTGCTTGAATTTTTTTCTCTTCATGATGTGTTTTACTGTTCTTAGGATCAAACCAAGAATTATCTTATTTTCATTTTTCTTTAAGACTCCAGTTCCTTCTTCTCTCCTCCCTTCTTTTTTCAACCTAACTAAAAGTGGGATTAGGGATTTCTACACTATATTAACTACAGACTTCCTAGCTCAGAAGAGACAGCTATTTGGGCTCTGTGGGCTGGGATTCCTGCCCATAGCTATCACATTTGATGCTTGTAGATGGTCTGTTGGCTGCCAAATCCCAACCCATGTGGTGGGATGGCACTCTGCCTGCTTGCAGGTTGGGCAGAGTTTCACAGTAGGATACTGGTGGTGTACAAACACAAGTTTTGCATGCCATCATTTGCTGGAGGAGATCCTGGCGTGACAAGTGCTAACGTAATTCCTTGTAACATACAATTTCCCAGTATTGGTTACAGAAAGTCCTTCTTGTACCAAAGGAGTGGTGTTGCCAGACTTGATAGAAATTTCTATCTGTTAGCAGGACTCTTCTGGGGAAACATCTGGGAGAAAGTGACCTGCCAGTGATTCAAAATGTACATTACAAATCTGCTTTGTTTGGTTGTAAAAGTTTGGCAGATGCATTTACTTCCTGTCTTTGAAGGTGTTGTAGTGTCAGATTTTGCCCAGCTTCAGGACATACTCCAGAATTAACTCACTTCAGAGGAGAAGAGAGTTTATTTAAGCCCTGTGCAGTGTACCCTATGGTTGCAAGTGATGTCAAGGTGTGTCTAGTTTGTTACTTGCCAGAGCACCAGTGAGCACTGCTTGTTAAATTAAAGATAGAATGAGGGAGAAGCTGATGGACTTAGGAGAGTTTCCATCAAATGTGGACTTTACACTGGGAGTGTCTCGTTGCAGTAGTAGAAGAGCACTTCATGTGCTTAAGAAGCTGTGCTGCCTTTACAGCTGGTGTTTCTGGTCAGTTACAAGGAGTTGTTTACCTCCTGAGCGACACCATATCTGTTCTTTTGTTTAGCTCTTGCTTCACTTGCACAAACTAGCCTTGAGTCCTTATGGTGCTGAAACAACTGGTAGCAAATGACATAATTACACACCCACTAGTGCACTGGAAGAGGTAAAACAATAAAGTAAGTTTTAACACAAATTGGAGTTCAGCTGGTAAAGAACCTATTGAAGGAAGCATAAGGATCTTCTCAGGCATCAAGAGTGATGGTAGGCATCAAGAATGATGGTAGTAAAGTAAGTACAGTCATCCTTTAAAGTTCTTTCCAGTACTTGTATCCAGATTAAAAACAAAACGAAAAATAACCTTTCAATTGTGTTTACTGCTTGGCATCTGAAGCAGATGATTTTGACAAGATTTAACATGCACTGTTAAATCCCCCCCATGAGAGAGAGGCTGAGAGATGTTGAACCCAGCATGAGATATATCTTTCCTCTTTTACTGGCTTTGTATTTATAAAACAGGCATAGTCCTGAGCTGTGGTCCAAAAAAGTTAATTTTTTAGGTAGATGGAGTAATGCAGTGTGTAAAATCAAGAGTGAAGGATTTGATCCATTTCATATTAAATATTTGTCCAGTGTAAAAAGACACATTTACAGTTACGTAACTCTTATATTCTTTCTGAATTGTTGCATCTAAGGTCCTTGATGAAGCAGCGTGTGTTTGAATTTGGGAGTATATACGTCTCATAATGAGTAGCTGTGGAAGTTGACTCAGCCAGGCTAAGGCATTATAAGCTGTAAGGCTGAGTGGTGTATAAAAAAGAATTACGCAAGGACTTTGCCTCCTGTTAAGAATGTAGGGAAACAGGATGCATCCAAGAGTCTTTCTACAGGTGTAACCTATTCTGTTCAATAAGTTCTTTATCAGTGTAAATGCTGTTCAGTTGTCCTTTCTATTGGCACACATGGAGCATAGGCTCCTTGCCTTTCGACAGGCTGTATCAACGAACTGACAGAGCTAGAAGGTTTGGTCCTCTGCTGTGCTGACATGTGAAGAGATAAAGTGGCTAGGCAAGCACGGGGACCTTCTATGGAGAAGAAAGTGAAATCTTGCTCCACAGCCAGCAGAGAAGCTGAGCTTTAGCAGTCCAGACAGTACAGTTCAGTTTCATTATCCCTTTTGGTACCGTCCCCATCACACATTTTGAAACACGTTAATACTTTTTCAGGTCTGATGCAACTCACCAAAATCACTATTACATCTACTTTAAAGTCCTTGGGGTTTTATATTTTCTTCTTATTGAGATCATTTTACTCTCTTGCTGGTACAAGTAGGGATTTTTTTTTTCTTCCATTTAATAGAAATCTCATCCATTTCTATTGACTAGTAAATTCAGGACAAAAAAAGTGAAATTTTCAAATTAATCTACCTCCCCAAAGGTTTTGTAGCTAAATATCCAGCTTCCAAACACATGATTGTTTCTGTTATTATCCCTTGTGGACACATCTTCATTCATACACATCCCAGTGCTCTGCTTGCTTTTGGTTAATGGAACACAAAATGCTATATGTTAAGTGATTGTAACTTTGATTCACACTGATTATGGCAAAAAATAAATATGGACAAACACCTACATAACCAAATAATTTTTAGGACTTAAGATTGAGTTTCTTAAACTGAGATTATGCTGTTTAGGTGTTCGTTTTGTTATTTTTATTCT
The DNA here is from genome assembly GCA_002909625.1 of Bambusicola thoracicus. Classification (NCBI taxonomy): domain Eukaryota; kingdom Metazoa; phylum Chordata; class Aves; order Galliformes; family Phasianidae; genus Bambusicola; species Bambusicola thoracicus. The sequence continues at coordinate 14,715 of PPHD01015494.1, forward strand.
TTTTTCCTGATACTTATTGCTACAGTCCACAATTCATGGCATCTTTTTTATGAGGCATACACTGGGGTCCTTTTTTAGACATTGTTGAAGTCTGAAGAAGTCTACATCTGGAAAACAAACAAACAAAAAAAACAAACACCTAAGTCTTTTAATTTGTGTAGGAACATCTGTGGTTTGCTGGAATTTTGCCTGTCATTCACATTTGATAAATGCATTCTGAATGAATACAAACAGCTTTATAAAGGCAAACCGGGTCTGGGAACATCACCTTATAAAATGTGAAATTCTGGGTCCAAAAGACTCTGTAAGTTCCAAGTCATTGCTTGGAGGAAACTCACTATGAATACACATGTAAAACTTGTAAATCATCCCCTAAAAGTGAAATCCTTCAGGCTATAACTGATGTTTACTTTTATCTTGCTTTTTCTTTTCATGCTACTGTGCTGCTTTTCATTTGATGAGCATATGTGTGATTGTCTGTGGGACCTGTGAGGTTTCCCTGATGTGAGTTAGGAGATCCTGCATTGCACCATAGTGGTAGAAAAAAAGTTTTTGTGGTGTTTGTTTGTTTTTAAATCCTTGCCATATGCTAGAGGAAAGGTGAGTTTTCTGATATTTTAGTTGGTGTTTCTTTTTTTGTACACTTGGCTTTTTCACTTTCGAAACTGGCTGCTTCACTTCCGACAGGAAGTCCAAAAGCACACAGTGGCAAAAACCTTCTAAAAAAGTCTTTGTCTGACCACAGAAGCACAACTTGAAATTCTGTTGTCTTTTAGACTATTTGCCTTCCCTGCTTCCTGCACTGAAAGGCCACAATTCAGCATCTGTATAGCTAGAGATCTTGTCAATGTAGAACCACGAGTCTTCAGCATTTTTCAAAGACACAGCTTTGGGAAAGGTTACATTTTTTGAAGTGGTCAAAGAGGAATCCATGAGGTAGGATAGTTTCAGTATAGAGTGAGAAGACGAGGAAGATAGATAGTTTTTTGAGGGCTGTGGAATGGGTCTCGTGAGCAGTGGTGATGTGTGGATTGGCTAAAGATGAGAGAACAGTGGAGCTTCCGCCACCTTCCAGAAAGGCCATAAAGCGATCTGTGTTTCTTTAGTTGTCTTTGGAAGTGATGTTACTTACCTCACTAAAGGGAAGGGACCGTTAGCTCAGGTCCATACGAGGAGCTGTTTAGTTTGGGGAAAAAGAGGTTGAGGGGAGACCTTACTGCTCTCTTCCAATACCTGAAAGGCGATTACAGTGAGAGTGGGGTTGGTCTCTTCTCACTGGTGGCAGGTGACAGGATGAGGGGAAATGACCTCAAGTTGCACCAGGGAGGTTTAGTTTGGATATCAGGAAAAACTTCT
>PPHD01015496.1:0-16067 GCA_002909625.1 Bambusicola thoracicus
CGTCGCAAATATTTTCTATGGAGACAGGCAGAGGAAAAACACTGGGACAAGGTGAGCTTTCTTTGGGAGCAGGGAATCCCCCTCAAGCATTAATATCCCCATTCCCTCCCCAGACTAGAAAGGAGACATATAAAAGTTTTAAATAACTTTTTAGGTTATGGAATCCAATAAAACAAGAAAAGGACTTTGGGCTTTGGACATTAAAAAAAGATTTTTTTTTTCACTCTGAAAATTGCAGAGGAAACTGTAACAGCTGCCCAGAAAGGCCTCACATTAGGAAAATTTGTCCCCTCTCCCATAGGAAACAACAGGACGCTGCTCCGGAGAGAGCAGCTTGCCCCATGCTATGGGGACAGGCGGTCTCCCCACACAGCTGGAGGCCTGTTTTTCATCTTGCATTAAACTCGGCACTCGGTTGCATGTGACACTTGGGAAAGCAAGGAGCAAACATCCATCCTTGAAAAGCCGTGCTGAGCCCACAGGTGCTACTCCCAGGAGAGGTACCCCGGCACCGCATGCCCCATCACACAGACCCCTCCTGTGCTCCCTTAGGTCTCATTTTTCCTGCCTTGCTCTGAAATTCCTGATGTCATTGTCAAAGCACGGCAAAGACAGCAGCTGGCCTCCCTGTGTGACCGTGCCAGAGCCCCACTGATCTGCCCCAGACTGGAAGCAGAAGTGCAGTCCCCCAGGGCGCAGCGGATTCATCTCAGACCTGCTAGCCACAAAGGCAGATAAGGAGAGCATGATTATGCAGTGTGTGCTGCCTTATTCCTGCGCTTGCCTGAGAAGGGGAATTGATATCCGTCCCCCATTACCACACCAATCACTGCTCTGGGCGCAGCCTGCACTGACACAGAGGGCTCAACCCCAGCACCAGACCCCGCTGCAGGGAACGCAGCCTCCTAGGGAAAGCAGCCACTGAAGGAGGCACCTCCACAATACGGTCCTGCTGAAGAGTTAAAGCCCTCAGTTATAGCAGGGCTAGCAAGATAAGAAGCACAAAACAACATGAGGGCCTGCTTCTGGCTGCCAGCATTGCTGCAGCAGGAGGCCACAGCCAGCAGAGAACACAGACGGCGCAGTTTAATAACTTAAATAATTTAAAAGCCGTTCCTGGAGGCCACCGTCTCCCACACAGCCCTGCCTGGCACCGGGCACAGAGCTCCAGTTTCAGTATGAAACCACAGCAAGATCAGTTTGCCATGTGGGAATTATTTAAAGAATAAATGGAAACAGAAAGAAGACACATGTCAGCTCTTCCCTTGTTTAACCCGCCTGCTCTTCCCCAGAGAAAAATGCTCATGCAAGTAAACAAAACTGTCATAGCATCTTTCAGGACTCTGCTTTGAACAAGCTGACCAGGATGATCTCATCTCTCCTTGCCTTCCCATCTCCTTCCTTTTCCTATCCCACTGCTGACAGATGGACTTAAAAGCAAGGAGCTCCCACCGGCACAGTGGCCTCAAGGGGCAGCGTTACCTTGGAACTTTGAAATAACGCGCTAACAAAGGACTGCACAGCTTTGAGCTCCAGCAAAAGTGGGAGTCCATTCATCCCTCTATGGCTTCTCTCCTTCCGTCAAGTTCAGATCCAACAAACCTCTCCACAGCTCTCACCCAGCCCACGTCCCAACACCATTCACTCCCATGCTGTGTTGCCGTTGCCTTTTCTGCCACACGCAGGGACCCAGGGTGCATGCCTTTCTACCGCTGCTGCTGGAAAGCCACATACTGGTGCCACGTCCTCTTCATCTCGGGCTGAGTGCGGCTGCTGGCTCTCGCTCAGGTAACACAGACTACAGCAGCAGGATCCTGGCCCAGCTCCTCACACTGTGACACACAGGCACAGCAAGGGACAGCTTTGTTCCCGAGCAAGGTCACTTTGAGGAATACCACCCCCAGAGGGACGCATCAAGCTCTGTAATCTCCTCCCGTTTCAGCATCATCCTCCAAATGGACGGCACTTCAGTTCTGCAGCACTCACTCTGATCTGCTACACCTTCAGTCCACGAGGCCCGAGCAGTTCGAAACACAGACCAACATCATAGCTTCACTTCAAAAGGACTTTTTTTTTTTTAATTTAGAAATGCAGTTATATACATAGAACAATTAAATTAAACTTTGTACAAATATTAAAATACTATCTTCACACCCACCGCAATGTACAGGATACCAGAAAATATATATAAAATAAAGCAAAATAGAACTGATCGAGTGACATCCTGCACAGCATCAATTATGGTCTTGTTTTTAATCCCACATACATATGGAGTACCATTCTGCAAATAATTCCATAGTGGTGCAATTCAGAGTTTAAAAAAAAATGACAAACACATAGGGGAAAAGAAGAAAAGATTAATGCACCAAAGGCAACCAAGCTCTCCTTGCATTCGCACCAGCAGCTACCAGAAGTCCGCCCACCGCACCACAGCACAGCTGCTTCATAGGCAACTTAGCTTTCTGTTCTTCTTGAGTGGGGAAAATAAGTGAGGTTGAGAATCAGAACCGAAACATTTTCCAGCACAACTCCGTTGCCTCTGTCTGTGCCTACCCCGGGATGGAAGCAAAAGCAGAGCGTACGAAAAGAAAGGCAAAGCATCAGGAGCCTGCTCTGCTGGGCACAGATGTGTAGGGAACCTGCAGCGACCCGCCTGAAGCAGCGCTGAGCACAGCGCCTGTGTGGGAAACACCCTGCTCCCAACTGGCTGGGAGGGCAGGGGGAAGGGCTGGGGAACTGGAGGAGGGCTCATCTCCCGTATAAAAATATGCCTTAAAATGAAGCCCGCTGTAGGAAACCTCTATGCATTTTCAAGGCATTTCATAGAGAATCTATTTTTCCAATAAAGTTCTTCGGCAAAGACAGGTTTCCTCAAAGAACAAGTTCAGTGTGCAGCTCCCTGGGAAGGACTGAAGGCTGAGGCTGGGGGGAGGTCAACGTGGAAAACGGATGGGGGGTTATTGCATTTACATACAGAAACCAGAAAGTGAAATCGATTTAATCTGATACCTGGAGAAAATAAGAAGGTAGATTTCGTAGAACAACTGCTATCAGAACATGAAAACCAGGTCAGCAAGGTTCCAAGGTCAGCAAGGAGATCTCAGTGTCCTACTAGTTGTACATTAATACTTTTATCCAGCAAGCCTGGAGGCCTGCTAAACCCAGACAAAGCACAACTCCCTTAGAACTTGGTCATGAAGGCATTGGCTATCATTAGCCTGCAGCATACTTCTCTTATTGGCCACAGCTCTTCCTCACCCACCCCAATCCCTTCCTGTCTTCCCTATTCTGCACTGCACATCACTTAACCAACGCGTGGTCACTCCAGCAGCTCAGCCTGCTGCTCCCTCGGAGCTCCGCTCCTTGCAATTGCCCCTATTTTTCTATTGCACGTAGTACTTCACATTTCTGACATGCCCTTTTGATTTTTAAACATTGGACCCCAAAATAATTTACAAAATAAAGTAAAAAGTGCTATTTTTATTTTTCCTCTGTAGTTAGTTTTAATGTTCTTTGATTTCATGGGGCCAAGCAGAAATGACACAACGTAAGATGATTACATCAGGGGCATTAAATAAGAAACATAATTCCCTCTGAATTCTTTTTGTCAGGTGTAGGTGGGAAAAAAGGTGGAAAAGAAACCAAAGCAAGTCGCCCACCATGCTGTATCTTGCGAGGCTGAGCCCCTGCACACCCTATCAGCACACAGAGACCTGCCTGGGACAGCAACCTTTGGGACGCTCCCAGAGGCAGCCAACACCCTGCAAGAGCAGGGCTCAGGCTGAGGGATCCTCACGGGTCAGCCCTTGCTCTAAGAAGTGAAGACAGGATTCTTTAGTTTAATCTTCCTAAACCTCTGTCCCAATGACTTCCCAATCCTCCACAGGATAAGAACAAACAAGTAACAATCACTCGTTGATCAGTAAGTGAAATGAGCCCTTAATCCCTCTTCCCTTTAGAAAAAGTTGTCAAGCAGTTGCTGCTCAGGTTCCTCCCCCAGCCATTCTACCCTCTTATATGAAAATATAAAGCATCCTGGGAGCTCCTGCTTCATCCCCAAGCAGCCCAACAGAGGCTGACTGTTAGTGCCTGATCACAAGACCTACGCTTGCATGTTTTCCTCCTACCTCTGCATATTTTTCCCAATTACTAAAGCCATTTTCCATAATTTCTGTAAGTGAAACAAAATGAAAGCACTCCCTCTTCTGCACAGCTTCCTTCTCTTCCCACCCAAACGGATTTTTTTTTCTCCTAAGCTGGCAGCTGCTTACTTTCCAACAGCAGAGAGCAGAGGCAGGACCACACAGTACGTGCTTTCTGCTAGCTGAGCAGGCACTCATCCAGGGCAAGGTCAGCCTTGGCACCAGCTTCCAGCTTCATTAAGGGGTTCTTTCACCAAGCCGGTACTGAGCCAAAAGGACTGCTCCTTGCAGGAAGGCAGCACGCACCTAACTTCTATTCCCTGATCGCTCAGGTTTGAATAGGAAGGCCCTTAAGAATCTAAGAGCAACTCCTGCTCTGAGCCGGTTAGGTCTTAGAAAATACGAGACTTAGAAAAGTCACATATTCTCCCCCTCAGCCTTGCAGTTGCTCAGTGTCACCACGCGCCCTGATGAAACCAGTGAGAGAGACAATTTTAACTTTTAAGCTAGGAGTTGAAAACAATTTGAGCATTTCCACTCTTGTTTTCTAAAATTCCAATAAGAGATGTGTAAACATTATCATTCTACAGTCCTCGAATACGAAACAAAACAGCCCGCTGTAAAACAACATGGGATCTTCATCATCTCAACTGAACAAAAGAATACCCAAACCACCCACACTGGATTTACCAAGTCCTTGTGTTAATGAAAGGTAACATGAGCAACAGGGAAGGAAACTTAAAATGCTGCATTCTTAAATTATTAATATCCCTCTGAACAGGGATGAGGAAAAAATGGTTCTTCCATCCACAGGCACGCAGTGACCCAGCTGCCCTAGGATTAAGCAGCTAATCAGAAACAGCAGGTGCAGGGCCAGACACTGCAGCCAAGCCCCATTTCCAGGAAGCAGAGCTAAGCCACAGCGATTATTACTTTATTTTTAAGGAGTTATGTCACTTTTACTAAGTGCTCTGAGAGCAACACCTTGGAGCAATGAGGATGAGGATAGTAAGGATCATAAAACAAAAGCAAAGCGGCAAAGAGCACTCCCCTATTTACCTGTTCATTGCCACATGACATGTAAGGCTGTGGTACCAACCATTCTGGATGGTTATGACAACATACCTGCATTTAAGAAGCCAACTTGTCCTGATAAAACCAGTTCCACGGAACCCAGTTTCCAGACCATCCCTCTAAAGAGCCCTACGACTACCACACCTCTCTGACTGGATCACCTACCCCAAATGAAGTTGGTTTGCCGCAAAAAACCAAGTCCCATTAGCAGCAACCAGGATATTCTGACCTGCTGTAGGTAACTGTAGGGAGCAGAGGTATACATATGTTTGGATTTTCTTTTCCCTGCTACCAGAACTTAAAGCGATCTTCATAATTTATGTTTAGAATTAAGCTGTGGTATCCTCCGGTCAGTGTAGCCAACCTTCTCTCACAACAGCCAACCTGTGTTGTACTTAGGAGAGACCTTGTAAGTGCTGTTGACCCCAAGCCAAAATGAAGAAGCCCTTCTCTGTGAGCCCACTGAAGCCCATCAGGACACAACAGCAGACACTTGCTAGATAGTAGCCTCTGAGGTGGTATTGAGGGGCTAAGTACCAGAATACCTAGTGCAGCTGGGAAGGTAACCTGGGATTGCCCCAATGGCACGAAGCATTCACCACCTATGGACAAGTTTTTCTTGACAATTTCAAACACATGAACTGCTTCCAGGTTACATCTGGAAGCATTACCTCTGCCTGAAAATCTGACCAAAGGAACCTAAGCATTAGTGCAGAACCAGCTTCACTGGGAAAGCTCTGTAAGACACACAGTTTATCCTGAAGAGCAGGGCCACCAATTTGGTTCCAGTCCTGATGCCTAAAAACAAATGCTACCGCTCCACAGAAAGTCAGAGCCTCCAAGCTTTCTGCACTCCTTCCACTGGCCATTCCCCAAGGCTCTCCCACAGTCTAACACCAGGAGCTGCTCTGGCACCAGACCAAAGCTGAAAGAGTGGCTTTTATCATCAGTACAGTCCCAATCACAGCCTCCAGAAACCCAACATAACCAAGTGGGCTGCACCGGTAGTGAAGGAAGGAGACAAAAGTCATTTTTCAGGATTGGACTCTTGTAGAGGCGTGTTTTGAGAAAGGGGCAGAGGTTCCTATGTTCTGAACTTCTCAGCCTTCAGTGCTCTAGCAATTCTCAATTGTTATTGCACAGCTAAGCTGCCTCGCAGCCTATCTCATCTGAGGCGCTCCTAGATATTACAGGCTGCCCCTTACCTGGGATCCCTCTCAAAGCCAGTGTCAGTCCCAGTGAGGCGGTTTGTCCTGCTCTGTTATAAAGAGGATGCTGGAAGAAGAGCCTGTATAACATATATATGTATATATAAACTGCCTGCACCCAGAGAGCAAACGGATTCAGCCCCTGCTCTCTGGGCAACAGAAGGGCTAGAGAGGCTGCCAAGCTGCAACAAGCCGGTGTGAGAAGGAAAAAGGCACAAGAAAAGAGCAGCTCTTCAGAGACTGCTGTCAAACATCTGGCTGGGGAAAAGGAGAGGAGAGCTCAAATCCACTACGTTCCTTGAGTCTCTGATGCATATGGAATGGGGAAGCCAGCGCTGCACCAGCCCCACTGGTGCATCCAGGAGGCAACCTGGCAACATCCTTTGGATCTTCAGCTGAGGGCGTCTCTGCTTGGAGGTATCCAGGGCACAGCTCGCGAGGATGGGGAAGGCTGCACAGAGTGCTTCTGTCCTGAAGGCAGGGAGGGGAGAAGGAAGAAATCCAAGAGCGAGAAGGCTAGACACGTACAGCAGGCCTCATGCTTCCTTCAGTAAGGGAATATCTGAATGGTGGGGAGAGAAATACAATTGAAAAAAAAAGTCAAACTTTTGTCATTCAACACATAGCAGAAAACCTACTCTTGTAAAACAGGGTCCCATTTCCATTATGTGATAACGCAGCACTCTTCTTGTCATTGTAGCACAGCAGAAGGGACCTCTGGAGGGCCAACCTGCCTGTGCAAGCAGGACCATCACCACCTCCAGTCTTAAAAATCTCGAATGTCTGGCCCTGCACTGCCCTCCTAGCAAGAAATATTTTCCTAATGCCCAATCTGACTCTGTCAAGTTACACTTCGTGTTTCATCAGATTAGGCCCAGCTCCCTCCCAGGCCCCCAGCTACCTTGGCAGACTTCCAACAGTGCCTGTCCAGTTTCTCCACAACCCTCTTAAACTGGGAATCCCACAAGAAGAAAAAACATTGCCACTAAAGCCTCAGTGCAGGGCAGGAAAGGGTAATAACTTCCTTCCCTTTTTTCCCCATGACCTCACCAAACTCTTAGTTCCTCAAAATGTCTGAGACAAGTAGTTTCTTGCTATGTCTGGGGTGGCTGAGGATACACAGATAACACCTGCTCTTACTGACTCCTCCAACAGCTGCAGCTTCCTTATCTTAGAACCATAAGCACAAGCTTTATGGTCTTCCGCTGTATAGGACAACCTGTTACTGTACAAGTTACATCAGAAGCAATATGTGTTTCCGGGCAGTGACAGAACATGACACAGTGCAGAGGCAACACACTGTAATGAGTACGCTGTGGACTCTTTTGGGTAAGCACCAATTTAAGGTTTCCAGTGTTTACATACCGGAGGTTTAATGCCCATCTCTGGACATGTTGCCACTTCCACCCTTCAATGGAAATCTCCTTTAATTGTTTTTATTGCAAGGCTTCTGGATGGCATTACTAAGGCTGTAGGGCTTGACACCACACAAATGAGTTCTACCCTGAGCTATCTACAAGCCAGTTACATCTTTTCTGTCTAAAGACACAGCAGTCTTTGCAGAAGCAATCTTAGGCTGCAGCCTCACACCAGCTCTGCCATTGTAAAGTAACTGCTTGAGGGCAGAACAGTGAAGTTAAGAACGCAAGATCCACTAACTATTAAAGAGACTTGCACCTCTGCTCTGCACGGTAAGTTCAAACACATCCCTTGTGTTTCCATGTGCTTTCTCACATGCCTGGGCTGCAGCACCACATGTACTGTGACAGTAAGCTGCTTACTAAAATCATCTAAAAATGAAGAAGCTTAAACATTACACAAGCTTTGTATTTCAAGCATACCCTCTCACTCCTACCAACTTGTTTTGTATAAATGCAGCTATTTTATTGCCTTTGCACAATGATGCTTGAGGTTAGCATTCCTCTGCAAATCCATTCCTGAATCAACACTGAGAAGCAGAACCCCAGCATACTCTTAAATGAGTCTCACATAGTGCTCCTTGCCCAAGTCACATACCATCTGTGTATTCCTCAGAGGAAGTGAGTGATAAAAGGCTCTGTATGTCACTGCTTTCTGAATCTTGGACTTCTTTTTGTATAGGTCTACTGCTAGCCATCCCAGCTACCCAGGAAGAGGTAGCAGCCTGATGCACAAGAACAGTTTCAGAGCGCTGAGAGCCACTGGCTTCACACAGTCCAGAGTGTCCGGGGGCTTCATCTTCTCTATCAAGGTTACTGCGAACCCCTTGGTCCTGCTGCTGCATCTCTCTGGTTCCGTTCTGCCCAGCTCCCTCCGACAGCACAATTTGCACGCGGGAGTCCGAGGGTGGAATGCAGTTCCCTGTGCTGCCATACACTGCTTCTTCATAGGATGGCAAGGCCACTTGGACACCATCCACCATGATAGAGACCTGATCCCCAGACACACCTTGGTCTCGCCTCAAAAAAAGATGCAAAAGGGGGAAAGTTAAGCACTTATACTCTCTGGACATTTTTGTTACCAAGAACCCCAGTAGCCTCCCACCTTCACCACAGCAGAATTATAATGCTCACTACAAACATGAATGGTGGACTACTGAAGTTAAACAAGCATGGCTTTGCAGCTCTACCGTGAACTGCCATACACGACTGGGGCTGTAATTCAAAGTGACGAAGGTTATATTGTCTCCCACCTCATCTGCCTCAATAGCTAAAACTGACAAAGATCATGACCCAGGGCCTCTGCTGTCACAGTTTGCAGATAAAGAAAACTCTGACCCCTGTTGATTTCAGTTCGTTATAGTGCTCTGCTCTGAAATACCAAGCACTGTATGTTCTGCTACCTATGCTCCTGGTAAGATAACTGGCTAGCACAGGTGGATCAGATAGCTCTTCAATTGTCACAGCGTGGGTTAACCTACGTCAATGGGTCAGTCCTGAGACTGAGTTTGTATTTGCCATACCGGTTTAGACTTCTGCAGAAAAGGACAAACTCCAGTGCCTGGCCTTTGAACTTCCCCCAGTGTTGGACAGCCACACCTCTGCTCTTATTTATGAAGTATTATCCATTTGTTGTGAAGAAGGACTCCACAGTGACGCTTTTGACATCAGCTGGCAGCAGTGTTACAGCTGGGTCCCTTCTCTCATTCACAGACCTAGGCCAAGGGGGGTTCTCCTCCCTGTGCAAGCAACCATGGCATATTTGCATGTGTACATCATCAGCAATACTGGCAGGATTCAGGACCATAGGACCACATAGACAGACATGGGGAGATGCACATATACCCAGATACCTACTTCAGTAACTACCCATGGCTAGAAGAGGCAGAAAATTGATCAATAGTAGGATTTATAACTTCTAATATTTAAGGCCACAGATAAAGGGCAAAGAAACCACTAATTAGATGGCATGATAGAAAAGTGAGTGCAGATGGGTATTGCTGGCCACTGTTTCAGACTACTGCTGGAGGATCATGGGGCAGAGGTGCCACTGATGTGAGGGATACAGCAGTGTGGGGCAGAACATTCACACACAGGCACCTTATTTCTGGGAAAACAGAAGGGAGGCAGTGAGGCCAGGCTGTCTGTGAAACCCAGACAGCTCTCTGCCCACACAGGTAGCTCACAGCAGCAGGCAAAAAGAAGTCAGCCATGTAGCTCTAGGGTCTATTAGAACAGTAGCTTAGATATGACACGAACACTGCCTCTTCTTTCCTGAAAATCAGACTGTACTGTTGCCAGCCCTTCACACCAACCTGCCCTTTGTAATCCAAATATAGGCTCTAGCCTAACTGAAGCTTCTGACTGAAAATAGCCTTTTGTGGGAATTGTGCCTGACTCACAGGGCAGAAGTAGAGAAGCAGCGAAGTAAAATGAAGGCCCAAATCAAGCACCTTGATGAGTTTCTGCTGCAAAGAAACGGGATACCCTGGAGCCTGTCTAAGCCCCCAGCTACACTTACCTGCTGTGATGGAACGACTTCAGCTTTGGCTGCAACAAAACAAACAGCACAACTAAGAGAAGAATCAGGGCGACAGAGCTCGCTGTGGAGGCTACTATGGATAGTGTGGGTACTCCAATTGTTGGTGGAGAGTCCTTTTCTGCAAAATCAAGAGGAACACGAAATGATTCACTCTCTTAAATTACTGCTGTAGGGAACGAGTAACATTCACGTTGCTTTCTCTCAAGACTTATACTTGGGTGCACGAGTGAAGAGCCCAAGTTTCTGCTACAGTCAAGACAGAGCAGCTACCTCCTTCAGAGGACAGCTCAGACCTTAAACTGATCCCTCTCCATCAGCTGTAAAGGAAACGGGATACAAACCATGCACGTATAAGGGTACTTTGGAAAAACATACGGCACACAGAAGAAGGATGCAAGCTGGTCACATACAGACAGAGGGGGAGTGGTGGTAAGGGTCATGTTATATTTACATCTGGTTGAACAACAGCTAAAAAAAATGTCCTGATGTCACCACCAAGGTCAGTAATTGTCTAGCATGAACAGCAGGATATTCTAAGGCCAAACAATAGAAAAAGTTCCAAATAATGGATTTTCTTGACTAATCGAGCAGTTTCCCAAAGGAAGGGAGTGTAGTCACCTGGCCTGCTAATATTTAAGATACCAAAGTATTCAGTTTCTTTCTCACACAAACACGCCGCAGGAAATGGAGAAGGAAGGGAGCTGTTGCTTTAAGATGCTGAGTTTTCACTATTAGATACACATACTCTGTCCACATTATCCCCCCTTCCCCTTTCCTCATCTGTGCTGCATGACTGTACAAGAAACATTTTGACTTTTAAAAGTCCACTGCGAGGCACAAATATATGAGGAGTTGGCAGAGAAGGGCCTGGAGCTGGCATAGCTGAGCACTGCACGTCATGCCTAGAATGTCACGCTAGTTCCTTCACCTCCCTAGAGCACATAATTGCCTGTACGTGTGCTGTCTCTGTCCTTAATTTATGTCTTCGGTAGATCTCTACACACCTCAGCACCCCATCAGCAAACACTACTGTCCATTTCAGGAAATTCCTATCTATGCAATTCCACAATTTCTTTTTGCTACGCTTATCACATTCTCCGGGAAACAGTTGACAAACTGCAGAATAATTATCATATAAAGAGGAAAAAGAACACACAAACAGAAGAAAAAAGCTGGAGGGTCATTGTTTTTAAGCTGTAGCCTGGGTATTTTGGGGTACAGCCGTAACGGTATACCCAAAGCATGTAATTTGGAAAATCTGTTAGCATCTTATCTTCTTTTGGGATGAAACTTATTGGTTCAATCGTTCTGAAAATTTTCTGGAAACAAGTTCAGAAGTAGCTTTAACTGTCCCCAAGTTAAAACTGCACCTAGTACATCTTTCCTTCTGGTAAACAAGACTGAGTAAGTATTTCCATTTTCAAGATTATTCAGGGCACTACAAATACACTGACAGGGAGGAAGGTAGGCAAACAGGAATGCTCTACATTCAGAATTGATATACAATTCTATAAGACTGCTCACCACGCACGGAGCAGTTCAGCACATCCACCACCTCAGACTCCAGCAAGATGCGCACTAATACAAGAAGCTGCCAAAAGGCCATGAGGCTAACAAGCTCAGAGCTACAGAAAATATCTGATAATTGCCAGGGATTTCATTTGTCGCATATGGAACAAGAGAGATGTTAGCCAATATCCATAATCTTAAGACCTACCTCCTTTCTTTCTACAGTCTCCCTTCTGCTCCCTCTTTTTTGTTTTGTGGAAGAGTCCTGTTTGTTAAACCTCAATTGACTGAGCAGTTGTTTCAAAGCCTGTGCTGTGAAAGCAATAGCTCTGTCACTGGGCCAGGCTTTTGAAGCCCCATACATTTTAAGGCCACCAAACCTGCAGGACGCTAAAGAACTCTGAGGGACTGCATCTCACCACAACACAACTCCTTTAGCCCTGACTAAACCAAGTGCCATTGTGCAGGAACACCATTCAGAGAGTTCCACTTGCAAAGCTTTCTTCTGCCGCCTGGGTGCAGCAAGGGGAAAGGGGATCACCGTAGAAAGGAAGCCTGTGCTGAATTTAAAAAGCCTCTTCAGGATCCAGTTGCTGCCAGGTGAACTCCCAGAACCACTTGCTTATACGTCACAGGAAGGAGCTGTTGGAGTGGCCGTGACAGATACTGATAGTGTGTTTGGGACAGGACAGGACGTTCCGGAGTTTTCAGATATGCAGCTAGCTCCAGAAGGGCCCTGGAACATGCTTTTGTGTCTGTTTCTGACTGTGGGCAAAAGCTGCCCACGTCCATTTGGAGAGAAGCAGACACCATTTGTCAGCAATATCTTCTCCTGCCAGTACAGTGTAAAGTAGCACCATGAAGCTCTCTGCCACAGGAGGCCAACAGTTAGTTAACTTGCAAAGAAGGAGATCAGCTCTGCATACTGACGTGCATATACATGCAGACAGAAGGGTACACCACTGAGAGAGATGCACTGCCACACCCATCGGGAGCAAAAATGGAGAGCAGTGAAAATGCTTCAGTTTCAATGCCTCGCCTGTTTGTGGGATGAGAGCTGCCAAAGTAAGATTCCACCTAAGTAGCAAGTTACCTGGCTTTGTACTACTTTCCATAGGCTTTCTCTTTGCAGGAAGGACTCCAGAGTTAGCATCTGATGGGCAGCTACATAAGAGACATTTCTGATAGAGAGCTATGATTGTGAGCTGCATTTAGAAAACTGCTGGAGCAGTAAGCACAGCTGTACGGGTTGCTTCAGGACAACACTGTCTAAAGCGAATCTGAAAAGCCAGTGTAAAGGCCAGCGTAATTCTGAATAAAATGAGTACTCACCCGGGCTGAGTCTGCAGCTAACTTCCATGGCAGGGTTCCACTCTCCATTCTTACAGGTCAGGTATTTATAGTCTCCTTTCAGCATGTAGCCTTCAACACACAGATACTCTATGACACTGCCCGAAGTCAGAGGGTCGTTGCAGGGACTAGGGTGGCATTTGTAGCCTCCATTCTCGGGTTGTGGTGGCTGGGGACAATCTGGAAAAGAGAGAAGGCAATCAGAACAGTTACCTCAGAGGAAGATGTCTGCTGCATAACAGATATTGCACATAGATGAACTTCCACCTAAGAACACTCGCTAAATTGAGAAGAAACTACTAAAAACAAGAAGAGGGACTGTCACACAACAGCAAAAGATACTGCTTAGTTCCACCTCTGGTATGTCTTTCGTGACTGCGAAGCACAGCTTATTATCCCAGCCATACAATATAGTTGGCAGGCAACGAATGCATGGTATTTTCACACAGCGACATTTAAGTTTGATACAACAGGAATTCTGCATAAGAGAGGCCCAGAAAATCCATGATGTTACCCTTTCCCCACAGCAGTTTCACAAGTGACTCGGGGGTGAAGCAAACAGCCAGGCTCTCTGATTAGCCTTCCAAGCCTCATATAGAAGAAGGGCACGACCTTCTTCTGGAATGAATGAGGAATGTGAAGACCTCATTGTACTACAAGTACAATGTCAAGGTACAGAGCTGACCCAAAACTTAAAA
Source organism: Bambusicola thoracicus (assembly GCA_002909625.1). Taxonomy (NCBI): domain Eukaryota; kingdom Metazoa; phylum Chordata; class Aves; order Galliformes; family Phasianidae; genus Bambusicola; species Bambusicola thoracicus. The sequence goes on from PPHD01015496.1 coordinate 13,942, forward strand.
CTACTGATTTTAGCTGCTTTATACAGGCATACTACATACCGTCCTGCAGTAGAACCACATTTCCTAGCCTACTTTAAAAAAGCAATTAGTTACAAAGATATTTTTAACATAAACCACTCATCTATCTACATGAAGTCTGCAGTGCTGAAAGCACTCTGCATTTCTCCTTGTCTCTCCCCTATCCTACTGGATACAGACATAACAAGTGTGAGAAAGTTTCCTGTACAATTTTCAATAGCTATTCAAATGAAAACAAGCTACAAGTGAGGAAACTGCACTGGAAACAGGAGGTCTGTGCTTCTTACAATTTCATCTCCTTTGGCAGCTCTTGGCGATTGCAGAACAGCCTCAATCCGCCTTCACACCATACACCCACCTGACTATAAAGGGAGAAATCTGTAAAATAGGATCAGCTTCTCAAGCTTCACAAAAGAAAATACATGAAACATCCCTCCAGATATATTTTGGGGCATGGAGAAGCAAGCGGCCCACCAACTCTATTCTACCACAGCGCGGTTATCCAGGCTTGCCCCTAATCCCTGGAGCATGTAAGAAACCAACTGGGCAAGCTTCGGCTAACTGGGTTTTGTGCAGGACCTAAGAAGACTGAGAAAACTTTGGAGATACGTTCCACTATGGAAAAATCTGCTGCACTGCTGCAGCGCAAGTGACCCTTGAACCTTATCACATGTGTGGACGCATCATAGGCAACGCCTTGTAAATGCCAGTAAACCCCAAGATGAAGTGCTGAGTGAAGCCAAAAGCCTTCTGGTGTGAGTTCTGCCAGCTTTATAACTGCAATTCAATTTACTTTTTGAGAGAAAAGGTTAACGGGGGTCTAAGAAGCAGCCTTTCAATAAGACTTTGTTCTCGAGGAGATTTATTCTTAAATAAGCTTCAGAGAAGCCACTGTCCTGTCCCTCCTGAGCACTGACTGTTGCAGCTTCTAAGTTTATTTCTTTTTCTGTGACCATTTCCAATTTTGTAACCAAGGTTTTAACCCTTTGCCTTACGAGGCTAAAACGTGCTTTCACTGAAAGCCTGTCCAATGCAGCCGAGTGACAGACTCACCACACATTTCACATCTAAGCACTTCTACAGGACAGAGGTGCTTCCTGGTAAATTGCAAGGACCCATCTGAGCACCGGGAATATTCTCTGCCATACAGCAAGTACCTCTCCAAGCAACGGCAGAGAGCTGTGGGAAAAACCTCCATTGCCACAGCAGCAGGAACAGCTTCCCCACATCTTTGATGCCACAGGAGGCATCTGGAATCACTTAGGGGCCATGTGAGCCCCTTGCCACGCTGCCTCGCTCCAGCAGGAATTTTCCCACACATGCACACAAGTTTCCCATTTCCAGAGGAGCCCAGTGGGCTGGCCTGTCTGTTTTAAGGCCTTCATTAGTCAGCAGATGAGATATGGAGACACGGCTAGTACGGCCTTCTGCAGGAAGCTTGTCCCTTTGGGTGATGTACAGGGTCACACAGAACAATACATTATGTTGAGGCTCCTCAATCAAATCTTAATTTGGTAGAGCCAGAAAGCTGCTGTTCAGAGGGCTGAGGAGTGACCAGCTCAGCCTGACCCAGCAAGGGAAGCTTGCTATTACTCAGTAGCATTCACATGGTCTCTGCTCTCCAGCTGCAGCCAACAGAGCTCTGTCACCCACGCATGCTGAGTTATCTGCAAAAATCAGCTAGCAACCAAAAAGGCACTCACACGCACCACAGTGGAGCTCTCAAAGGCCTGCAAATACCATGGCATAAGTGATCCCACGGGGCCCTCATTTGGCCTCCTTGTGCAAGGGCTTTAGGACCAGATCTGCAGCTACGCCACTGCAGATTGGTTTGCTCCCCACCACCTCCACAGGCTGCTCAGCAGCAAGGGAGAGGAGCAGCTGCTCATTATGTGCTTGGTCCCTTGACCTAGAGCTGTCCTCATGCACGGAAGCTTCAGAATCAGTCACCCCCTTTTCCTCATACCTCTCCCTGAGGTCATTTGACACCCAAGAACACCACAAACACTTGAAAAAAGACACCTTCACTCTGACAGAACGGGCCTCTCCTGGCCACACACACGGACAGAGGACGTAGGCAGAAGGGAAGAGCCGCCTATCAGCAGTCT
>PPHD01015497.1:0-16067 GCA_002909625.1 Bambusicola thoracicus
GATCTAGTAAATGGGGTGGTTGGTGGCCCTGCCCAGCAGGGGGGTTCATGATTCTTGAGGTCCCTTCCAACCCAGGCCATTCTGTGATTCTATGATAATTAAATATATCAGGATAATAGTGCACCTGGGAAGAAAAAAGTTAGTTTAACCCAAACCTTTATGAATACTTTGATAATATTACAGTAGAGATGCTCAGAATCTTATTTAGGCATTACCAGAAGGATACAGGGGACTCTTTAAAGCCTCTACATTCAGAGAAAACTTATTTGCACTGACTAGCTTCAGAGACCTGAGAAGAATACTATTTCTGAATCAATGTATGATTTTCATCTCATTTTTAATATACAGAATCATAAGTTACTTTTTCTTCTGTTCAAATGCATTAAGATATCAGAGCCACATCCTTTCTTAGACAAAGACACTGCATATTTCTGCAATCAGCTTTCCAGTTTCAAGATACATGTGGCAACAGTACGTTCTATGGTAACACAGAAGCATGATGCTCCTCACATGCAATACTTTTCCCATTAATCATATTTTCTCTAGACTGTGATGTATATACTATTAGTCAAGTAATTTAATTACTAACACAACAATTGATTTGGTAGATGAGATAAGTAAATTTTGTCTACCTTGGCTACAGTAAGTCTTTTGACAACATCTCCCTTAATATCCTTATAGAGAAACTGATGAATGGGTTGGATGAACAGTGAAGTAGACTGAGAGCCAGCTGAAGGGCTGAGCTCAGAGGGAGTTGATTAGAATCAGTGGCCTGAGGTCTAATAGGAGGACAGTAATTAGTGCTATACCAGGGCTTTATACTGAGTTGAATCCTGCTCAGTGTCTTCATTAACAGCCTGAATGATGTAGCCAAGTGTACCATCAGCAAGTGTGAAGATAATACAAAATGAGGAGGAGTAGCTGATAAAGGAATGTGCTGTCATTAAAAGGAACCATGACTGGCTAGAAAAATCAGCTTGCAGGAGCCTTATGTATTTTAGCTAAGAAAACAGAAAAGTTTTTAATTTGAGGAGAAATTGAAACATGCACCCATATTTTCTGACAGTCTAGCTGCATTAGAAGCAGAGCGGCAGGTAAAGGGAGGTGGTCCTTCCCCTCTATTCAACACTGGTAATGGTACATCTGGAGTAATGTGTTGATTGCTGGAATCACCAGTACAAGAGAGGTATAGACAGACTGGAAAGAGTTCAGCAAAGGGTCACTAAGATGAGCAGCTCTCCTCTGAAGAAAGGGAGAGCTGAGACTGTTCAGCATAGAGAAGGGTCCTGGGAGATCTTATCAACATATAGAAGTACCTGAAAGGAGAATGCAAAGAGGTCAGAGCCAGACACCTCTCAGTGGAGCCCACTGCAAGGACAAGAGGCAGTAGGCACTGACTGAAACACTGAAAGCACTACTTTACCACGAGGGTGGCTGAGCACTTGCACAAATTGCCCAGACTGACTGGAATCTCTTCCTTGGAGTTACTTAAAAGCTGTCTGGACATCGTCCTGAACAACTGACAGCCCTGCTTAAGCAGTTTGAACCAGATAGCATCCTGACCATTCTGTGGTTCATGGAATCACCAACCTACATGTGTGAAATTTCTCATAGACTGTAGGATGACCTGCCTGCGGCTCAGTGAATCACCTCATTTTTTCTACACAGTATTCAGGTTTGATGAACTGCCATTTTCCATTCAAATTATATTTCCTCAGAAATATTTAAGCCAGATTTGCTGATGAGCTAAGATATGAGGAAGCCTTGAAATCACGCCATTGAAGTTATCTTTTCAGCAGTTCTAAAAGTACTACCTGGACTGCTGACACCTTGGGAGCTGGCAGGCAATGGACACAGATGTAAAACACAGGGACACAAATAAGCGAGGTCTAGGAAATCTGGCAAATAACTGCTAGAAAACTCTAATGCTGTCAAAGTTTTATCAGAAACAATTCTGGTATCTGCTGACTTTAAGAAAAAAGTTCCAGTTTTTCACAGACTCCTTTAATCTCATACCATGAAAGCACTGTACATCTCAGCACTATGTACTCCCTGCAGAGTGTCTTTCATGAACTGGAAGACTTTCCTCAGTATTTTCTCTTTTCAGACATATCTTTTTACTAGAAAAATCCTATCTTGTTCTACATCTCTTCTATAAATATTTAGAAAAGTTTTTCATTTTTAATGTATACCAAAACAAATAGAAGTTTTCTGCTGTGTTGGAAAATGAAACCACAATAACATTCTCTGGATAATGTGTAGCCAAATGAAGCAACAGCTGGATGAAGTGGAAAGCTATGGCTTCCTGTTGAATGGAAAGAATTTAAATCAGAATTTGTAAAAATTATTGCAGTATTGGACGGGATCATAGGAGTAAGAGAAGGCCAAATACAAGTGAAAATATGTATATTTTCAAATATTTCTGGAAGACAAGACCCCAACTCTACAACTCTCCTTTAGGAAATTATTCTCTCCAGTCCAAGATGGCCCATATAATTATGTTTCAGTGCTGGAGGAAGGCTGCCAAGGGTCAGTTCAGAGGAAAAAAGACATGGGGAATACAATTCTTGCTACAACTTAAGATTGCAGAAACAGAAAGGGATCCTTAGCAGCAGCCAGGAACAAAAAGACATAATATTGGACGAAAACAATGTTCCATAATTCTCCTAAATTTTGGTCCAGTCATATTATGCTGTGAAATGAATTACAACAGGAACACGCACTTTTCAAATGTAGATAATTGTCACTGTATGTTCTGTTCTTCAAAATATCAAATAAAATTTATTAAAACTGATATTTTGAGAAAGGTTAAAAATGGACATCTTATCTAAGTTAAAAGTGGACAATAATCTGTGGGTTTTGAAGTAATGAGATATCCAAGGGAGAAACAGAATTTCATATAAGTGCTTACAATTTTTACAACACCTTCACATGGGAATTTTTTCTGACTGAATGCATTATGATTCTGTAATTTCAGTAATAAATATAAATGCATATCTAAGTCTGTGATATACTGTGAGAACTGTCCAATTAAATAATGCATGTATAAGTCTGAATGAAGCATCATATTAATAACCAATAAGTATATACTGAAACAGAGACTATTTATTAGAAGTAACATTTTGATTGGTATCTCAACCACGTAACAGTTAGAACCAATCAATCAGTATTTTTGTTCTGTCTTCTCTAAAATTATTAGACTATTTATAAGCATGGAAAATAGGATAGGGGTTGATACAACCAATTGTGAATATAAGGGACACACAAACAACCACAGAAGTGTTGAATTTGTTATGCACCTTTCAATTTAAAGAAAGTTCATAGATATGTTCTTTTAACTACATTAGCAGTGAGAATTATCCATTCCTCATGCAGGACTCATTGTAATGAAAGGGACTGGATTCATCTTCAGTAAGAAGCTCCTTCCCAAAACAGAATGATAGTAGATAAAACTATGTAATGTATATTTAATAGACAGCTAGTAAGACAGATGCATGAAAATATGTCCTTATTTATTTATTTTAACTATTTATCTATTCTGTAGATGTAAGAATCAGGTAGATGCTTCAAAATATCAAACTTTATTTTGTTTGAAACGCAGAACCATGTGATTAGTGGAAACCTGTTATGAGAAAATATAGCTTTTGTAGTGGTGAAGGAGTAGCTTTTCTTGGTAAATAGCTGCAGTCAAAAACCTTTTAACTGTATCTTTAATGACTTGCCAGCTATTAGAATTTTTTACTAATAAACAATTCATTACCTTGGAAATCTTGGAAACTTGTAGAAGTATAAATCACATGCAGTTTATCTTCTCTGGAAGATACTTTATGAAAACACTGATGTAAGTCTCTGACTAGGAAAATTGTTTATACTTCTATGTACGAATGATAAATTTAATATACCATGATATTTTCTAGGCAACAAAGAAAACAGTGACTTTAAGTCAGCATCCTGAGTTATCTGGAGCAGCACTATTTAATTTACTTATTGATACAAGCTGCACTGTTTTCTTCTTTGACCATTTTATCTGATTTATGAAACACAGATATATCTATTTTCTTTATAACCACTGTGGATTGTAACATCTCCCCAGGCACAGTGAAGGAAATATATTTCCTACAGTGGCCAGGTTGTACATCTTATTTATCATTTGTTGAAGTGAAGCTGTAATCTTGGATTATACAAAATAGGATCTCCATGTGAGACAAAGGAGTGGCTCATAGCATAATACAAGAACTGACCTGGCAAAGTAATTGCACTGTGATAAGCTTCAACTATGCTGATAGTTATATGGATTCCACAGAGGAGTTATATGGATTCCACAGAGGGTTTCCATATATTTGGATATAAAGGCCAAATGGACCATTACCATAAATCTAGCTGGCTACATAAACTACTAAAATAATACACTGTACATACAGTTACCATTTTTCATTATTAATATAAATATAATTCAAATTTTTTTTACTCATATCTTACACACATAGTCTGCAACTGAAGGTAAATAATTCACATTCAGCAGTGAAAGGAGTCTGTAATTCTTCTTTTGGTTCTAGAAGAATGCAACACAACCTCATAACATTAATAAAATAATTTACATGTCTCAGTGGTATCATTATGGATTACGATAGATTTATTAAGCAAACAAATAACATAGTGAAGCCACAAGAGATAGCCAATGATGGAAAACATTTAATTTCGGCACAACATTTATCCATTATTTATTTGGCATTGGTTTGCAGTTTCCTCAGTAAGAATTAATGCTCTAAATATGCTTGGTATGAAGCCACTGAGATACATTTATATGAAAAATTAGAAAAAAAAAACATGGAAAGTTTGTTAAGAGTCAGTTTTATGATACTTAGTGTGATTTTATTTATTTATTTATTTATTTTTGCAATTTGCATTTGTGGCATCACAAATTGAAAATGTCCCTGCCAAAATAACAATGCTTAAACAAATTGTAAAAAAAAAAAACTTTACGTTTATTATAATAAACGTGATAAAAATAAAGAACTAAAAATATAAAACATTTGTAACCCAGTAAATCATGAATATATGTGTATTTTAATACACTGCCGGAAATAGCTTTTTTTTTTTTTTTTCCCAAAAGCTCAGGGATGAGTTAGGTGCTACAATTTAAAGAACAGGAATGTGTTCTAAAATGATGTTTAGAACCAGCATTCCTAGTTCTCATAAAGAAACACTATCCTAAAGAAACACTATCTTGAGTATATTTGACTTTTACCTAAATCTAGTCCAGTGTTTTAATATTGAACACACTTTAGTAGTCAACATAATTACCATTTAATGTTGTTTTCTGTAAATAAGAAGCCCCATTTATGTGAACTTCTTGGTAGTTTAAGACTTTCTAGGAACCCTTTCAGTCTATTTGGCAATCTTTCTAATTGCTTAAATGTGCAGTATAAAACAGTAATTCCTTAAGAGGATGCGTAAGTGGGCTAAAGCAGTTGGAGTTATACTGGTTAGAGCTGTACAATGTTTCTTGCTGCAACAGCCAGTGTCACTTGACATAGAACAAAAAAAAAAAAAAAAAAAAAAAAAAAAAAAGGGAATAAATTCTGACAATCTGAACATCAAATCAGATCATGACATTGCCTAGTTTTCTTCCTCTTCAACCTCAAAAACTGTATTTGTTGACTTCAGGGGTCAATATTTGTTGGTTGTTTTTCTTTTCAGAGAATGTTGCATTTTAGGGGATCTATATCTTAAACACAGGGGGATTCTCTGCTCTGTATTGTGACTACTATAAGTTTGTAAGACAGTTCTCTTGACCTTTCTCAGTCTACTGTTTGTTTCTTGTCTCCTTAACTTGAAGCTTTTGAAACAACTCTATCTACCTTTTTAGGCACTCCACTTAATAATTTGGAATCTTCAAGCTTTCAAAGAGAGGCTCTTGCTTTTTATCTCAACACTGTAATACAAATCTAGGTGTATGTATGAATAAGTAATTTAAATTTATAATAATTTACTCACTAAAGCTGAAGCGGAACAGTTCTCACCTATTTCAGTGGTCGTAAGGGTGCGCTTTCCTGTTACTGTCCCTGTTTTTTTCCACAACTTTTATTTGACTGGTGTTTAAATCATGACAGATATTTTGAAATGAACTGTAGTAGTTAAGCGTAATAGAAATAGGATTTTTTATTTTTTATTCATTAAGTGCTTCTCGCTGTCACTGACATTAAAATACATCTTCTCATTTTCAGAAATGAATTTCTTAATATGCCAAAACTTGAGTAAGAAATTCCTGCCCTGATCATTTGTGTCATATATTCATGTTTTGTGCTTCCATAGTATGGAAAGATGCATGGAAAGTTTTATATTAATGTACTTTGCTCTTTGGCAGTTTAATTGATCCACGTTTTATTTAAGTCTTTGAATTTTATAATTCACCTCTAGAATTTCTTTTTTCATATGTATGTTTCAGTCTTGGAATTTATATGCTGTATAATCTAATTTTTATTACTTATACAGCATTTAAATTGCCCTACAAAATTCCTGATCTCATACAACTCCTCAGAATAAATGCTAAACTGGATAAAGAAATATTAAAAATGTTTGCATAAGTAAGTCTAGAGGAAAGGAAAATGGAACTTCTATGAAGCTTACATAAAAAATTTATAAGTAGTGAGACAAAATGTATTTTAATTGTCAAGCTCCAAAAAATATGGGCCTAACTGAGATATGGTTAATATTGTAACCTCTCATCAATCTGGATATTTCAGGCAGCTTTGTAGTGGATTTGGTGTTGGTATCTCTGTGTTGTGAACAGTACTAATAGCTGTTTTCTTTTCTCACATTTCATTATGTTAAGAAACAGAAAATGTATTTTAAAATCTTATAAAAATATTTAATTATGGAATTTCCAAATGCCAGCTTATGCTATTTAGATAACAAGGTTTTCTGATAACTACAAGTATGTATGATGTAGCTGTATCCAGCACATTGCTCAAGCACAAAGAAAATAAAATAAGCAATAAAATTATATTTGATATTGTACTTTGAAATTCATTCTTAATGAGACAGAGGTAGAAGAAGAATCAAATCTTTGATATACAAGGGCTGCTCTGAATGTATTACCTCTATTTTTTTTTACCTTGGCCCACAACATCAGAGGCAGATGGTGGTGGTACAGCAGTATAGGCTGAACCTTCCCACCAACATTCCATTATATTTTGTTGCCATGTGACAGATGGTGACAGAGGAGCAGTCTGACAGAATAGAATCTGGCATGGAAGTGCATATGAAGCAAAGATGTGTCATTGAATTCCTCCATGTGGAAGAAATGGAACCCCCTGACATTCATTGCTTGCTGAACATTTATTGAAACCAAACAGTGGATGTGAGCACATTGAGGTAGCGAGTAGTGCATTTCAGCAGTCATGACATGAACAGTGGATCAACTTCAGTGGTGCAGATTTTTATGTGCATAGCACACAAACTCTTGTTCATTGCTGGCAAAAATGCATAGTAATGGTGGTGTTTATGTTGAAAAATATTGTTTTGCAGCTGAGAATATATCAAATATTGTTATTTCTCTCTTTGTATCTTTCATAGTTTCCTTGGAAATAAAGGGAAGACATTACTTTTGGAGCAACCTACATAGAGTATCTTCACTCAGATGATTTCCATGGTTTTTCACTGATGTGTACCAGCTAAAGTGTTGGTTTGGTAAGTGAGTATTCAAAATCACTGCTGGCTTATTAAAACCATTTATTTTTCCTTATTCATCCAACTGTAGCTATTCCGTATTTTCATGATGATGAAATTAAGTGAAATTAATCTTCTCACATTTCACCACTTTAAATTTAGATGTCAAACCAAATAAGTGCAAAACTCATCATGGCAAAGGAAATCCTAATAATAAGTAAAATAAAGTTTCATCGTGGTGGAGTTTACAATGCATCACTAGTGTTTATCTGAAACTGGCATGCTATTCGAGTGTGCCAGAAGAACATATCTAGACAACCTCATTAGAGGTTACATCACTTTTGTTATTTAGAATGTGTATATGATATTCTATAATGTCCCAGTGGCTACAGAAAATAAAAATTAAACTACAGTATCACAGAATAAAAATCATTTTTACTAAAAATTACACAGAAAAATCAGTCTCTGACCAGTGTATATAATATGTATTTCTCATATGTTATTAACTGGAGTTTTAGAAGTCAGTGGGAGGTCTCCCATTAGCTTGAGTGATGCCAAAATTTCATCCCAGTATCAATGATGTATCAGAATGCCTGAAAATATATCTCTGTGCCAGAATAAAATGGCTTGGATCTTTGTTCTTAAAGGTTTGTGAGGTTCAGGAATAACTGACTATGCTAAATAACTATTACTTATGTATAGTGAGTTGATCTTAGTCATACTCTCAGGTTAATGGAAATCAAGTTGAGAATACACACAGCAATTACACATACAGTGTAAATACATTTGAGAGTGATTGACGTCTATTTGAACATTGTTCAGTAGCTCTGAAATACTAGTTCCCAAGCCAAATTATACTTCATTAACTGTCCCTTTCCTTAATACAGTTTGCTTTCTTATCATATTGCCACCTTTTTTACTCCCTTCTTCTGACTAAAATTCCTCTGGCACAGTCAGGAGCAAAGTTAAAGTTTTCTCCAACTCTTATCTCATTCTACTTTGAATTGTTAAAGCAGTTATATGCATAGTCCTGGTTTTGTTCATTTTTATACACTTTGACAGAGCCCCAGGAGTTCACTGTCAGAAGCTGTATATGATAGAACAATCCACAAGGAGGATAGTCTGCTAATTCGTGATTTTCATTCAATATTGTTTCGTGATTGTAAGAAATATTGTGTCAGTCTATAAATATTTCTGAAATAATGGTTTTCAACATTCAGCTGCTCAAGCAAGTTAACTAAAGAACTCATGTTTATTTTGCAGTGTTAAGTGCAGCTTATTGCCATGAATCATCTACAAAATTGTTTGGGAACTTGTTCATATTTTTCCCTTAAGAAAAGGTTATTTTGGCAAAAATAAAACCTTTTGGAGGAACATTTTCTTTGGAAAAATGTTTCTTAGATCCAGACTGCAATTTCTAGCCAAATCTGCAGAAAAGTAGACATACTTCCTAATTCTCTATAAGACTCAAATAAAGCCGTTAAAATACTACGCTCTTCTATGGCAAAAGCTACAAAAGCTGGACTTGCTGCTGTTTGGGAATGTCTTCTTTCTGTTGTCATTCTTTGTCACATGCTATGAATAATTATTTGTTCATTGGCTCAAAGTAACACAGTAAAATATGACCATAAGGTTCATCACCGGATTACTTATGTACAGCTTTCCTATGTTACTCAGTTTATGGAATACACTAAAAATGATCCTTAGACATTAAGAATATATTTAATTTTGATTCTAAATATACTTATAAACGACTTAGCAGATTTCCGAAAAAGTTTTGAACATGGCAGGATATTCCTACTAACAACAAGTTGGAAACTTGATGAACTTTTAAGGACACCTATTTGCTATTCATAACTCTTAGAAGATATGACTGGGATATCAAGTTGTTTTTCTGCTTTCTGACTTAGAGACAAATTCTCTTTAAGCATCCTTAAGTGGAATGTATATTCCACTGCATTTTCATTTTGTGTTCATTCTACACCATAAACATTTGAGCATGTCAGGCACATTGAAAATATTTACCAGTAATAATAAAAGTAGTTAGGAGATAAAATAATTTCCACCTCTTTTTCCTTATGCATATGAGGATTGTTCCTATTACTCTTCTTGTTAGAAATCCATGAGTTCTTAACCAAGCATAGATCTAGGAAAATGTTTGGCTATTGTTACTACACAGATGTCAAAATACCACTAAATATTGACAGGAAGTGTTAGACTCAGCTACATGAAGTTGATTTTATCCTGTTAGAATTTTCCTGCACATCACTCACCCAAGTACTAGTGTCAGCTACATTCCAAGTAAGTTGTGACTGCAGCATATAGATCTCCAGGAAGAAATATTTGCAATGATGTAAATGATATGTGACTTGATTATATAAAAGTAAAATTATCGCTTTTTCTTTAAGCAGCTATATGTAAAAAAAAATCATAGAATTATTGAGCTTGCTGAAAAACAAGACTTCTGTTATTTACATTAATGAAATCAAAAATTCAACTTTCTGAATGTAGTAACGAAGACAAATATTTCTCATGTCATGGCTGTCTAATATTTGAAGGAAAAATGTATTTGCCTTTTTCTTCTCTAAATGTGGGCTCTCTAGCAAGATAATTTCCATTTTGATCCACTGTGGCTTTCCCTAGTAAAGAAATTTTTCTCTAAAATAATTATCTTGGTACCTAAAGAAGAATGGAAAAGAAGAAATTAAATTACATCTTTTATCACTGAGTACAATAGTATATTGAACATAAAAATACTTTGCAATTTGGTTTGCATGTATTTATTTTTAACAAAGTAAAGGTCTGTTTTTCAACAATTCTAGGTTACCATGGAGAAAAGAAACCTTAGGAACTAGTTTCAATATTGTGTTTTCCATCAAAACAAAATGATGATAAAAATATATTTATTCTAAAAATAATTCTGTCTGTTTTTCCAATTTATTGCTATCCCTTTTCTATGAAGATCACAATTTCAAAACATGAAAAATTTCTGTTCTGGGTCAAAATTTCTGCTTAGACAAGGGGAATCTCCAGTCCTTTTGTAGCACACCCTTTGGCCTGATATCTACATCAGATACCAAAGGGGACTTGCCAAAATGATTTAACTAGTGTCTCCTTTGCAGTAAAAATCGAGATTTGTATTACAGTCTCATAGGGACATGTACCAATTACTTGTGGGGTTACCACTCTCCCTTCTTCTAATAGCCTCCCCCATGGTCCAAGTAGACTGCACCACTTTGGACCCACTTGGACTTCCCAAGGCCACTTTACCTTGTGGGTCACTGGCTCTGGGTTCTCACAGGCAGGGAGCAAAGGGTTATTTACTGCCCCAACTTTGGGATTTAAAAATGCATCACTTCCTTTAATTTGAATCCTAAGTGGGGAAGCCCATGTAGTATGTAATAGGTGCAGGGCACTGGGTCAGCCATTTCTGGCTCTTTCATTTAAGTCTCTCAGGATATCATGCAGTCTCTTTGTCCCCCCCTGCTGGGACTGGGAGTCAGTCCCAGTCAGAGCGGCCCTTAGAATGCTATTTGTATAGCTCTATAACACCTGCTCATGTCAGATTATAGGGCAGACGAAACTGCCTTCAATGTTGTTTTCTTCAGCTCACTTCTGTACTGTTGCACCCATAAAATGTGTTCCTTGGTTGCTCTCAATGACCTGAGGAGTACCATATGTCACCATCAGTTTGGTGAGTGCTTTGATGATATAGGATTGATTTCCCTGTGATACTGGATAGACCTGCATTCGTCTGCTTGCTGTATTGATGCAGGTCAAGGCGTACATGGCCCCTTCAGACTGAGGGAGGGGACCTATGCAGTTGACCTGCCATCTCTGTAAGGGGTTGTGTCTGTCCTCATGTGAGGTGAGCCCAATGAAACCCACAATGGATTGCTGGAGACTATGGATATTTTGGCTCTGATGTCTACCAGAGCCATGACTCATAGTATATTTTTCAGGGACCAGTATATTTTAAGTTTCACATGTGGCATGACTCATAGTATATTTTTCAGGGACCAGTATATTTTAAGTTTCACATGTGGCCTCTGGTCCCCCAAGGAGGTTCTGACTCTCAGAGGACTTTGGCCCTCCCTTCATGCCATTTATGTAGCAAGGCCTAGATCTTGTTCCACAGAAGACCTATCAGTAGCCAGCTGGGCTGCCTGAGATGGTTGCTTTGGCATGTCAGGCTCTAGAACATTCTCCAAAGTCCATGGTTGGGTGAGAAGTCTTCCCATTCTTCTTATACCCTCCTTTCTCATTGGTAAGGGCTTAAAATGTTATTAAATTTTTGCCATAAATTTAGTAAATGTGATTTGATTATTTATCAGTTTTGTTATTTGGGACCCCTGCTTTTATTAGGTTGTTCCACAGATACTCTCACTGGCCCTGACTGTGAAGCCTTTCGGATTGGTTTGTGAAGATGAATCTCTCTAGATTCTACAAAGCGTAGATTTTGGCCAGATCTTAAGCATTCTGTTTCTCCTAAGTCAGCTACTATTTGACTGTTGTTTGTATGACTGTATGATTATTGCGTCTGTAACTGTATGACTGTTGGATTATTGCATCTGCAGCCACCAAAGGGATTAGAATAGCTACTAGAGCAAAATTGTTTATGAAAAGTTCTTCATGATAGCAGAGGTGGGGAGGAGGTTAGGATGACTGGTCACATGGGAAGCACAGTTAAATTGTTTGCACCTGTGCTCTCTGGACCAGCCATATCCTTTTACTGTATGCTCAGTCATCAGTTCAGATTGTGACCTAGCAGTTCCCCTACATGGTTTAACAGAGATACCCTTCACTTCCCCTAGAGCTGTCTAGAAGTTCTATCTGTAGAGCACCACCTACTTCTTCATTGTTCTTTAGCATTTCAAACTTTTTAGTCATTTCCTTGGTGGATGGTTGTCCAGGAAGTTTCTGTTGTTTTTTAAAATGTGCTTTAACAATCAGTTAGCATAGTATGAGCACCTACGTTCTACCATAATTTTCAGTTCACTTAATTATCATATTACAGACTTTCTATACTAAATAGAAATGTTCAGTTTGGTCTTTAACCTGCTTGCTTATTCTTTTATTTTGGCTGATATCTGCATTTTTTTTTTCCATAAAATGTAAGGAATCATAAGGACAAAAATCAATCAGGACTGTTAGTGATTAGGCAATTAGGTCTTACTTTGTAAGCACAATTCAGTCCGAATTCAACAAATTCCAAGTGTAATATGACTATAAATAATAATCAGAAAGGATAACTTTTTCTGGCATTCTTGTCAAGGACACCATTTAATTTCTTCCTTGGTGTATGTCTAATTTCAACAACCAAAAAATAATCTAGAACTAATTATAGATAATGTTTGCACAGTTAAAGAATGGATCACTCATGTTTGCCCATGGGAAGTTGAAAAAAACAACATATATGTGAACCGTTCCATACAAAATATATCAAAAAAGAATCTGTTGTCATGGCAATCTTTTTTCCATTGTGACAGGAAGGAAATATGGGGATGAGAAACATATGCAGTAAGAAATGCAAAACTTAAAGTAGGCACAAGAGAAATTTAAGAATAGCATGACCAGTGTATTCTGCTCAGCTAATCAGGTGAATTGCCAGATTAGTCTTTCTTTTCTCTTGGTTCTTTAATGAAATCTCACGTGGTTTGGAGAGATTTTTTTTTTTTTTTTTTTAGAATTGTTTCCTATCCAGCTTGAAATAAAGCCAAGGGTGAATTAAAGCTTCAGATATGAGGAACAAATGAAGGAAGGTTCTATTTTACAGATTTCAGCCAATATCAATCTTGCCAACACCTTCCCTTCAGTCTTGAAAAGCAACATTATGTATTTTTTCATTATGTTCATACTAAGTCATAGTGTTAGCACACATCTGTTGTAGAAGTGAGACACACTGAGACATTCCTGTCTTCTTGACAGAGTTTTGGATGATATTTATGCACACAAAAATTAAGAAATGTATGTTTTTATGCCTTTCCAGTTTCATTGTTTCACTTCAATTAAGTTTCACATAAACCTCAGAAGTTCAAAATCAATTACAACATTCCAGTGCACTTGCTAGTAAATCAGACCACGCAAGCCAAATTTATTCTGTAATTAAGAACAATGAAGCACAGTTTGGGATAAACAGCTTTTTAGCTGTATTGAGTAGGCACAAGTTCATCCTCTTATTTTTCAGGTAATTTTCCAAAAGTTACTAAAGTACATATACGCACATACATATCTCTTTTACATTTCCTGATTTGTTTGGTGAGGGATGCCTAAAAGGAACTGCAGTGCTATTATTATTAAAATGATAAAAAATTGTAAACTGTTGACCTCCTCTACTTGATTTTTTCTTACTGTCAAAAAGCTCAAGAGAAATGCCAGAAACCAAGAATTCCTAATCCTGTGCTCAATTATTGCAAAGTGTAATGGCCATGTTGGAACATGAATAAGACAGAAATAGAAGTTATATAAACAACACAGCTGACCTCTTTTTTATCAGAGTTTACTAGAACAAATACTGTGCCTGAGAAGAGAACAGATAAAGTCAAAATGTGACCAAAATAAAACTGCCATGAATCAATGGCTCAGTTAGAAGATACCTGGAGATAGATGTATAGCTGGGTTTTCGCTTAGCTGGTTTTCTTAAAAGTACTTTAGTGATAATGTACACCAATTTAGGCACTTAGCTGCCCATTTAGGCAACACTGATATCTTCAGCCACCACCTCTCTCCAGAGGCAGGTACATTCTATATGTATTTTAGTTTCTGCCTATGACTTTGTGTCCATTGGCATAAGTTTAGATTCTAAACCTCCATTAGCTGGTGTCTTACCTGAAGCTCAGTCCCAAAGGAAGACTCCCAGCCTAAGCACCTTCTTCCTCACTTAAATCAATTTCATAGGTATGCTGCGACCACAAATATGAAGATAGATTAAAATAAAATTGTTTCAGTTATTGGTCATTTATAATTTTAACCACATGGTAAGACCAGTGCATTAGTAAGTCTGACAGTAAAGATTTCTGTAGGATAAGTGACTTCAGATGATATTCCTGTGTCAAGACAGGTAAGATATGGGTTTGGAACTACATCCTGAGCATTTTAAACTGACCTTTAAGCAAGTGGGCTATTTGTTTCACAGGAGCTGTATGCTTGTGCTTATTCCTTCTGTCTTGGATCCTCCCTGTGCTCTTACAAACTACAAACACAAATGAGGAAAGCTAGAATTTATTAACTTGCTCCCCGGAAAAAAGTGTACAGGTTTGGGATTGCATCCCACCTCTAGGCCAGTTTAAGAGACCACCTATTCAGATAGTTTTGATGATCCTTCTTAATGCATCTACTTCTGTGAAGTGCCACAGCTATTGATTTCACTAGGTGACAATATCTGCATCAAAATCAGTGGACAACTGTACAGTAATTTCTTAAAGATTTAACATAGAAATATTATGTTTTGTTGGTTATTTTGAAAATCAGATATCTTCCATCAAAAGTGAGAATAGGAATGGGGAATTGAGGAATGTGGTCAAGCATGCAAGATGAACAGAGATTAGACTCAAAGTCATTAGTTCCTTGTACACAGGCAGGAACTGAAATTATAATTACCTGCAGTGTGTTTTGATGGACATCCCTCCTGATGGAAAAGATTGAGAAGATAATGTCTGTGTTTTCAAAAACAATTTATTGCTTTCAAATTATTTTGGTTAAAATAGAATGGAAGTTATGTGAACGTTTACCATTCTTTTCTTACCCTTGACTATAAGAACAGTCACAACTTGGCCAGAGTCTCAATATTAAAATAGCTAATCTATTATGGACTCCAGTTTTCCAAAATGAATAATGTCAATTTTAATAAATCACACATCTGTTTTTCCTTTAATTATCTCAGTGCTTTTTACATCTCACTACATATGCCACTCCCTCCCAGCCACCCATTCTACATTTCAACTTCCTTCTGTTTTTGAGTGGGAACCTTTTTTTTTAAATTTTATTTTTTTTAAAGTAAAATTCGTACTACTTCTCTGTCCAGTGTATTCCACACTAGAGCCTTCATCCATAAATAAATATTTTGGTCTTAGAGTGGTAATAAATAGCCGTGCAATCCATCCATAGTGCTGCCAGGTTTAGTCTCCAGTATAATAATATTGCCTTAAATACTGAAGAATGATTTCATTGAAAACATTCTGGAACTGTTCTAAAAAAGAATTTCAGATGTTATCAAAAACTGAAAAGAAAAAACACTCATAGAAGTAGCATCTAATACCAGCACTTGCCAGCTACATAACATAGTTAGAATCCACTGAAAATGCAGCTAGATCATTATTCCATATATGAGTTTCTTTTTATCTAATTATTTTCTTGTTTAATCCACCCTCCTTCCTTCAGGAAGAAAAAAACCAAAA
>PPHD01015498.1:0-16067 GCA_002909625.1 Bambusicola thoracicus
TTGTATATTTGTTATAAAATCATGACACTGTAGCGTGGTAATATAAATTAGAGCACTGTATGGTAGATTAACCTGTGTAATGTATGGTGATTATAAATGCACAGAATTTCTATTCTGCCATTCAATTTCTACCATAAAGCTTCTAGGAACACCAAGTAATAACTTTTACTGTGAAAATGTTGGATTTTCTCATAAATGCTACTGTTAATGCTTTGAATCTACACTATTCCAGTTTTTACTTTTTAGGACTGCTTTGTATTTTAAATTAAAACTCAAGATGATCAATATACACTTCACAGTATGCAGCAAATGTTTTTTAAAAGGAATATTAAAAAATGTAGTTAAACAAAAAATTAAATCAGAACACACTGCTATCAATTCCTTCACAATTCCACACAACTCCCTCCCAAATATCTATTTAAATTTTACTGGAACTATCAATTTGTTCCAGTACCCCAGAATTTGCACAACCACTGATGCAAAGAGGTGATTTTATTTTTAGTTAGCTGAGCAAAAAAAAAAAAAAAAAAAAAAGCCCTTCTTGATGGTGTCTCACATTTGTCAACTTAATTTTACCACTACAGCACAATTAAATGCTGAACTGATAACATGCAGTAACAATGCCAAACAAATGCCTGTGTTAGCAAGCAGCACAATTAAGGCTTACCAGAGTGATTGTTTGCATATAAAATAGTTGCAGTGGTAGCTCAGCACTATAGAAAACAGGTAAGACTGGAAAGTTCCAAAATCCACTTATATAGATATTTATTTTGAAAAGTTAATTCCACACCTTTTCATATGTATTATAAACAGCTTATTTTGGTTGTACACTTTGTACTCTCAGTGACTGGAGCTGCAAAATAGATCAGACCACAGAAGCATCTGTTAACACAAGATGGTGACTGCTGCCTCATCATATAGGAAAAAAGAAGAAATACAACAGCTGAAAAACAAAATGAAACATTCTATTGAGAACTACTACTCATGAAAGCCACATGATCTGTTTCGTGAATCTAGTTGAGTTGATCCTAAAACAAGACAAAAGGATAGGGTAAACATGGCAATATACCATAAGCTTTCCTTATTTTTGAGGAAGGTTAGGAAATTCCTTTTCTTCTCCTAAAATATGTCATTAGCAGAACAGACGCAGTGATTAGCGAGTAGATCCACAAACCCTACCTGTATTTGTGTCAATCTTGAGTTATATTCTTTCAAGTTCCAAGAAAGATAATGCATTTTGAACCCCTCATCTCAGGCTAAACCTTTAGTGCTCAAACAGGAAGGGAATAAAGACTCTGGATATACAGAGAAGCAGTATCAGGAACAAGGAACTGTGCTGCTGAATTCAAAAAGATCTGAAGGAATGCAGGATAATGCTGCTCATCTGTAATTTGTCAATGTTTTAGAAAAGTCAATTGTAAGTAAGTATGTTAATCTACCATCATAGCTCATACTTTATCAGCTGTATTGTCAAGATACAGAAACTGCAATTTGGTAATAAATGAATATCTGATTCTTTTAACTTGACACACCTCAAATTGTAAGCCACTAATATTGCTGTAAGTCAGCTGAATTCCTGCTCTCTGCTCCTCAGACAGAGGTAAACGGTCTCATTTATTAAGCGACCAAGCTTTCTTAACCTTCTTTATATTTGCTAGTCTCACAACCCCCCTTGTATATCATCTGTTCCTTTCCTTATACACTTGGATATTTACTTAAAGATTGAGAAAATTAAGAGAGAAAATTCACACAAACCCGGGAACAGGAAAGATCTGAATGAATATAATCAGTTTGCATAGTGGCATCAATAATAACCATTTTTCTCATTCTAAACTACATTCCTATTACATTTTCTACATGTACATGAATGTATTATTAAGTTGTAAAATGCGATACATCACTGCTTCCATCAAGAAGCCTGATGTTATTAAGAAGGGAAATTACTCAATATGCATATGGAAACACATCTATTCAAACAACCAATATGGGAGGTGGTTGCCATCATGAAGCCAGAAAAGAAACAGCATAGAACATCGAATGTAGGATATAGAATGTATTGAACATTCCTGATGAAAACATCTTATGATATTCAGAAGGTTCTTCTGTTCTCTTTTAGCTGTTCACATACATCATTCTGACAAGAACTAATTCAAGCATGATACCTCTTCAGACTCATCATAACAGTATAATAAATCTTTAAACACAAAGCATTTGAGTAGGTAACTCACATAGCCTTGCATGTGCACGGCATAAAAAATTAATAGATATTATAAACTGTTAATGGTGTTTCCTAATCTATTTTTTATACTCAGAAGCATATAAGAGGTCATACCTGTCATTCTTAAGAAATCAAAGTCTCAAAAATCAGACTGAAAGGTATCTTGAAATACGAAGCAGTCCTTAGCACTCCAAAGGCAGTTACAACTCCATTTAAAATGGCTAAAATCCCTTCAGTTGACATTTGGCATGGAGTAATTTCTTTTAAAAATACTTAACAGTCAGAAATGCCTATTAATATCACGGAATATGAAATAGCAGGTCTTGCTCAAAGGAGTTTTTTTACTCATGGGAAACTCATTTCAGGCTTTCTTGCTTCATAATTAAGTCATAATGAGCTTCACAGTTTCACTCACTGAACATGACATTTTCCAGACTGCATCAAAAAGCCCTTCCTGTTGTAAGAAAATCACTTCAAGTAATTAATTTAAGACTGAGTGTATGTATTAATTTAGTGGTAGATAAATGGCTGGATGCCCACAGGTGTGCTGCTTATTCATCCTCAAGATTTGGAGATGTTAAGTACTCACTTAAAATTCCCTATTTGCAAAGACACACACATAAAAAAAACAAAGCTATCAGCTCTTTCAGCATCCAAATCTGCAGCTTATCATACTGTTTTAAAAAACTTTCACACATGGTGTCAACCATCAACATTATGTATCAAGGAAAGAGAAAAGAGAAGCAAAGCAGTCTCCTGTACATCAAATGCTTTCCTTGCTCCTCTGTTTGACTGTGAGAGAAATGACTGTCTTTGAAGCATCTTAATTGTGAGCGATCCCATCAAAGGCTGCTCCTTTGTGTGTTTTGAAAATCAGCTGGCTCCTTAGCTTCTCACACTTGGGTCTTTGCTAAAAGCACAGAAATGCATGATGCAGAACAACCATCTATCACACCTTAACCCACTTGTCAACTTAGGGATCTAAATACTCTCCTTTAAAGATAATCTATGATTTTAATAAAACTCGGTAATGAAACTTAGGTCACCACAACAGAAATAACTTCCTCAGTTAATTTCATGACACTGTAGATTCTCATATTACAGTAACTTTACATTTATAACTAGTTATTAAACGAAGAATTTACTGTTCTTACACATTCAAACCCTTGCATAAAACAGTGAAAAAGATGACTCGTCAAATTCAAGGCACGTTACAGATATGCAGTTTCATGCTCAGTTCAGTGTATAATAAAATACATTGACTAAATCACATCGTAAGTTATAAATTTCTTATAATCTCTATGTCTTAGAGGAATAATTTTTAGTTCTTTCTGTTTTTACCATGCACAAAGCATAGGCTCAATTTAAAACAGTTTCTCTGCTCTAGTGCAACATTAAATAATAATAAATGCAGCTATGGAAAAAAAATGAAGAACAATGAAATAAAGGCAGGAGACTTACCAGAAAGCATAAAAAGTGATTGGTAATGGAAATAAAAAGTCAGGTGTGTAAATCAAAACTGACTAGCCCATATTTAGCCTAGAATCTATTCAGACGTTGACCTGCTCAGAGCTGTAAGTTTTACTGCAAGTATATGTTACTCTTAACTCAATAAATATACGAGTCATGTTTTATTAGTCAATAAATTATGCATCACAAAAGTCACATCTCTAACTTTTGTATTCTCACATTTAAATATAGTGTTGGCAGAGCCTGGAAAGCTCTACTTGTCACTTTTTTCCCCACCAGCTACATTATAAGGCACTTCTACTTTTTGCCATCACCTCCAACTACCTCCAAAATTCACTGTTTCACTTCTTTGCTTTATCTCATCCCAACTCAGGCATATCCTAATTTAACAACACAATTTTCATGTACTTCCACAAATGAATGATGTATAATTATCTTAGTTTCCTAGTGGCAGCAGATAATGTAGTAGTATGAATGGCAAAAACTCTCTACATTATCATTGGTATCCTTAGAACTGGTTTTCTAAGTATCACCTATTTATATATTCTGATAGCTGGAGAAATACAATTAGAATGGCTAAGGTATCCTAACAGTGCATTAGAAAACATCTAATCCTTAAAGAGGAAGAATCCTTCCTTGGTGTATAAACAAGCATAGGAAAACAATGCAAATTTTGTCAAATCAAGTTAAAGGTTAAATATGGACTATTGTATTTTTTCTACTGAAAATGAGGCCAATTACTTCCTCTGCTTACCCTACCACCAGAAGACTATCTTACAGATTTTTTACTACTCAAAAACCCTACAGAACCAAAACAAAACAAAACAAAAAAAAAACAAAAAACCCAAACCCAAACCAAAAAACCCCCTCAAACCCATTATATCAAATAAATAAATAAATAAATAAATTATGTGTTGTTAAACACTAATTTGGCAAGCCCACAAAAAAGTCACTCATAAAATATATCTTTCTATTGATATTCTAATTGATATACTCAAGTTCAGACTCAGATTTTTTGTTGATTTACATCCTGAGGCTAGCAACCATAAGGAAAACTGCAGTTACTCTTGGCATGATAAAAACTACACTTTCAGGACAATTTTTGATGGGAAAGCATCTGTAATTAGTTAGTAGAACTGGGAAATTATTGTAGGAAGACTTCATTTGGAAGTGATATTAGCAAAGGCAGAGTGACAATCTCATAATGGTTTATTAAAGACCACACTTAACAACCTTTTGCTAAATAAATTCTCATTTCTATGCAATTAGAGATTTTAAGCCCCCTTTACTTGTTTTGGTTGTAAAATAATTAAAGGAATTTACCTACCACCCAGTATGCAGCAAATAGTGCAGAAGGACAAAAATATTATCAACAAAAGATAACACCTGGCTTTTAAATATGACACTTCCTCCCTTTTCTTACTCATGCCTGTGATTTCATCTGTAACTAAGAGCCATGTACTGAATTTCAGAGCATTATGTCTCACTACAATGAGGTCATACTCAGACTGCTCACTGCCAAAAAACAAACAACAAAGTCACACAGAAAAACTACTGATGAGTTTCCTGTTCTACTTAGAAATGTACATTACATATGCTCAAAACAATATACGAATGATGCACTTGGCATCAAAATCAAAGTTAAAAAGCATTCTTTGTTTTAAGTTGCAAATTGCTCTTGTACAGTAATGAGTAATATTATATAGTTTGTTAGGCTACTTACTTATTATTTGGAAACACACACCATGTATCTGAGTGAAATGCCAGTCAAAATACTTGAACCTATATATATAGACAGAAAAGCATTCATCTTCACTCGTTTGGATGGCTTAAATACTATTTTCAATTTCAATGACAGAGAGAAGATGTGGAGATTTGACCTGAGATGATACAGAAAGAATTCAAGGTTAACTACAATTTGGATTTACCACAGGCATGCTTTATACGCATACCTGCCAGCTTTGTCAGGAGGCTGAAAAAGGGTTGGGGGCATACCAGGAAGACAGTTGTCCTATCTTCTGTTGTTAGAAATAATCTAGTCCTCCTTCTAGAACTACTGCTGTACTGGTGATCAGCTGTTACTAAGGGAAGCAAGCCAATTATGATATCTACTAAACAAAATTAAAATATCTACCTTTCCAAAAGAGGTTGACAGCAGCCTTCCACTCTCTCTTGAGCTGGATCGTGAGGCACTTTTGCCCACACTCATTTCTTTTTCATACCTGGCTATCTTCTTTTTCAGTTTCTCTCTTCTCTGCTGGTCAGCAACTTAGGAAAGAGACAAAGTTGGTCAGATCCAATCTGAAATCTTACTCTCTTTTTGTCCTAACTGATTTGAAAATATCAAAGGGTTTCCCAGATGCTCAGCAAAGCAAGACCACAAAAACAAGTTTCACTCAGGAATTATGAAAAATTACCTCTATTTTTAGAAGAAAATTAATATTAGAGTATGCTAGTAGCTGAAGCTTCTCTTGCGTATTCTCAGATCTCACAAGTAGCACAAGATTGTGCAGTAATTTCAAAACCAGTAATACTATCAGAACATCCTGCTTGAAAACTCACAAGTTGGCTCTTAAACTTTTATGGATAAATCTCCTCTAACAGTATTCTCATCCAATATTTCAGAAAGAAACAACATGTTTACTGGTTAGCAAAATTGCAATATACAAAAATCCATGCTCAACCTATGTAAAAATAATCTCTCAAGTACAGAAACCCTCTGCAAAATAGTACATTCATGTCAAGAGTACAAACAATGAAGGCTAACTGTGAGAAGGGGACACTTCCTGATCAGGAGGAAAAACTGTTATTGGGTATGATTTCTATGTTTGACTTTGCTATCACCTACATCCATTATCTTAAATAGTACAAGGTTGTTTTTTATATTATGAGCACCTAGGTGCCAAAGATGACAAAGTTCACAAAATTTAAAAATCCAGCTAAGACTGATAAAAAAACATGAATAATTTCATTCTCAAACACGAATTAAGGCTTTATACAAATAAACATACTTTGGAAGTCTGTATACACAATGGGACCTGCTTAAATCTTGACTACAATTCTCATTCATTTAATACAGACTCAGATATATCAGAGAATCATAGGGGTTGAAAGAGACCTCAAGAATTGAATCCAACCCCTCTTCTAAAGCAGGTTCCCTACAATAGGTCACATTCAAGACCCATCTGGACACCTACCCATATCTCCAGAGGAGACTCCACAACCTCTATGGGCAGCCAGTTCCAGTGCTCCATCATCCTTACTGTAAAGTTCTTCTGCATGTTTCTATGGAACTTCCTACATTCAAATTTTCAGCCATTACTCTTTGTCCAATCACTACACACCACCAAGAAGTGCCTGGCCTCATCCATTTGCCTCCCACTTCCCTTCAGATATTCATAAACATTTATCAGATCCCCTCTCAGTCTTCTTTTCCCTAGGCTGAACAGACCCACATAACTCAGCCTTTCCTCATACCGAAGATGCTCCAGGCCCTTCATCATCTTTGCGACCCTCCCCTAGACTCTTTCTAGGAGATCCCTGTCTTTTTTGAACGTATGAATGGTTTGTTTGAGACAGACACACAGAAAGGCCTTTGCATATTTCTTCTTCACTTTCAAAATGTATTTATATCACACTCCAGTAGACTCCAACCTTCACAGAGATTATAACACTTAGTGCATGGAAATGCACTCTGTGGATTGATGTGGTACATTCTTTTAGACAGCTGAGAACTACAGCGATCTGGGGACATACAATCATCTTTTAAAATACATGCATCTATGTACATTAATCTGAGAGACTGAGTCTCTAGGACTCAGTTAAGTGTGTATATTAATTTTATTAAACATTTTAGTCCCCTTTTAAGCTACAAGTGATTCTTTCAGATATAAAACCCCTGCACTCACTACCATGGGAAATCTCTTTCTCTTGCAGTTCTTACAATTGATAAGTAAAATACAAAGTAATTTCTTTTACAGCTGCTGATTTGTTCAGTATATTCCATTAAAGTACTTACAATATAAAGTTGCTTTTGTTACTGGAAAGCCATTAGCTGAAGTTAAGTTATGCTAAATTATACAAATCTGAATTAAAAATATCACTTATAACTGAATTAACCATGAACTAATCAAAACTCATTATTTGTCTTCCCACACTAAATTGTTATTATGTGGCTATTCTAAATTATTATTATTTCTAATGCTGTTTGTCTTAAGAGCTACAGAAGGGCACTCAAAAATTAGCTACATGTGAAAAGTTTAATATGTTTAGATAACTATGCTGGTCTACCAGAGCGTGTCTGTATATGCACACAAATGAAAGCTGTGTAAACTGAAGTCCTGCCTACTTCTCAGACAAAATGGTGCATGACTATTGAATAAGTATCTTAGGAAAGAAAGAATGAGTGAGTGATAGAGCTCTACAAAGCAAGAAGGCAAATCAGAATTCCAGGTGTCACATTTTGTAAGTCTGAGTAGATAGCTGAATGAAAAATTTCTTTACATTCAAGTGCTTAGGAGTAAAGTGGGCTTGTCTACAAAAACACATGCTTAAACCTCTTACTGCATGTTCAGTGTGCATACTGTGGCTCACTGGGGGTTTCTCGGCAAAGCATGAAGCAGAGTGAATATTAACAAAAACCTGAGATATTTTATTGTCCCCTTTCCACTCTTTACAGATTAAGGTTTGAGATTTCACACGCATGGGCAGACTTGGTTTTCACAACTGGAGTTCAAAGCTATAAAAGCCTACTTCTACAGATCTCCTCCAGGACTGTGTGCTATGACTTTTCTCAGCCAAAATATGGCTTGTACTCAAGTCAAGAGTAAAGAAAGAAAGAACAGCAAGCATGCCAGGATGCTAAGGCTATCTTTGGTTGTCAGAATGACCCACTGGGACTACTGTCACCTAGATGGGAAACGTAAAGCTCTTGCCTCACACCAATGAGCTTATCTCAGCTAATCCATCAAGTGTGTTCCAAAAGCTATAAAGTCATTCATGCATACGACAAGCCAAAGCAGACACATGCAAAAGAGAATGGCAGAAAATCCTAGCAGAGTACCCACTACCATGTAGGCAAATTAAGGAGATGTCAAGCTAGATCTGCTGTAGAAGCTAGGAATTGTAAAACCAGAAAATTCAGAGATAAAGAAATCCCTCTTGAATAGAGTTAATGTAGGCATAAACAGACAACTAGATGTAAGTTAGGACAGCCTTGCGGCAGACAGCAAGCCACACCAACAAGGGTACAGATGCATGCTGCCAGCCTACCCTTACTTTACACATTGTTTCTCCAAGCAAGGACTGAAGAATCCAGACTTTCTGTTTGCCAAACAGAAAACAGTAATCTTACAAAATGCCTGAGCATTTGAGGCACTAATTACAAATAACTCTACAACTGACAGAAGCTGAAGATACTCCAGACTGCCATACACAGTGACTTCTCCTGTACCTGTGCATATATTACTCAGAGAAAGAATAAGAGCAGCATTCAGGAACAGATACACAGTTTTGAAAGGGAGATGTATCTATTAAAAACTGGAAAGATTCCGCACCGTTCTAGATAGCTTCTGCTTCAAATCGATTACAGTCATAGCTTCTTTAGTTTTCAGTGAAGTTAATAATCTGAATTTCACAAGATGCCTTTAGAATACTGTCATAGACTAGCAGAAAGTAAATATCAACTGCACTTGTTAATAGGAACTTACAGTTTCACTGCAAACAACTCTGTATATCGGCACCAGAAATGTATTGTATTTGAAAAGAAAGCAAAAGCTCAAGACGTTATCTTGGGACAAATGAAAAAGAAGAAAAACAAGTTTTTCATCTCTTTAAAAAAGGGTACACTAAGCATTTAGATATTAAAAATACTGCCTACAGACCCAAATAACATGAGTTTCTTTTTAAGCCTTATAGAGATTAATGCATCTCATTAACCGCTCTGCTTGAAACCATGACAAAGATTTACAGCGTAATAAAGAGACGGTGTATTAGATGATAAACAAAGTAGTAATTTTTGTATATCTGATAAATTCAAATGCAAAACTAAATAAATTCTGTAACTTATTCTAACCACTCCATGGATCTGTTATCTCGATTCTGCTAGCAGTGAGAGTAGGCGTAAGAAAAACTATAAATTTTAGAGGTTAAACTGTAGCATTCTCTGTAAGAGCTAACTATAAAACTCTGATCAGACTCTCACAGAGCTAACACTTCTGATGAGGCAAATACCCTTTTCACAAAGTTTACACTACACTTAGAAAGTGGAGATCAGACTGTTATATTTCTTTGCTGGAATTCTCCCTGTGCATATTTGATTCTTCCCTCCTTAAACCCAGGCTTCAGCAGCGTTCCTAGACACGTGCTTAGGATTATAAAATGAATGTCATAAATGTGAAAGGTAAAAAGAAATCATACCTATCACACTCTAAGCAGCTTGAAAGCTCTGCACTTAAAAGGATACTATGATTTGGAATGCAAGTGGTTGTCCTTCACCCTGCATTTCTGATCTCTAAATTTATCATATGCCACATTACAGTACACTTTGCCGATTTAACCTTCAAGTCATTTCATCACTGATGTAAATAAGCCAAGGCAAACAATTAAATATTACGTTAGCTTTAAACTGACTGTAGCTCATTGAACGAGGCATCTCCAAAGAACTGTCCAGCATTGAGAATTCCTCCAATGTCTTTTTTTCAACTGTTTTTACGAAAACCCACTTCTGCTTATATTGCCCCCTTATAAATTCTTCTAGATCAACAGTGCAAACATCAACCTCAGCTTCCAGTGACCATAGTTAAAATATTCAGTTAGTATTAATGCTACAAGCAAGTTCTTCCTTCCACAAGCGTTTCTAGCATTACCTTCCTAACAGAAGAAATCCCCAACACATCATGATTTATGCAGCTGGGGTGAGTTCTCATCAAATTCAAACTGAGTCTTGCCCTTGGTAGGAGGTTCACAGTTTTAAATTTTTAGATTTCATAACACAAATTTTAACTTTCACAACTCTATGATTCTGCAGTCCTTCTACATATCCAATATCAGTAACACTGTTTTATCAAATAAAGGAGGCATGACAATGAGGAAAGATGATAAAGGATTTGTTAAGGGTTTGATAGCTATAGCCTTGCTTATATCAAGCAGAACGTTACTCAGAACAATAATATTTGTATCAGGTGATCTACTTAAGAAACACGATACTGCTTGGCAAAGCTGCTAACGGCAGAATTTGGCCACTGTTAAAGCTTCCAAGTGAAGCCTAACATTGAGACTTGAATACATCAGAAGAATTTCAGAGGGGCTAGAAGCAGAGTTATTCCAAATCCATCCACCTCTGATCTATATAGGGTCTTCATACAGCATCTCATAGATATTCCTGGTGGTGGGATAAAGAGTACAGCAGCCTGTGCACACAAACTGTGAAACTGCTGCTCCCAATATTAAGGTAGTTCTGAGCCTGCTCAGAAGTCAAATCATGCATTCCAGAGAGAGGTCGGACAGGCTTCTAGGTGGGCTTAGTGGATTTTATCTCAGAATATCACTAGCATAGTCCACAAGAAGCTAATGCTTTGCATAAGCAAAAAACAATTTTATTCTAATTATCTCAGGTATGCTACAGTTGCTTTGTGTTCTTGATTAATAGCAGAAAAAGGTGTAACAACAACAATCCCTCCACTGCCCTCTGAGGCCCTTAACAATGGGCAGACGTTACAGCTGGGTAAACTCAATCAAATACCAGGGACATATTTTCAATAATCACCATGATCAAGTGCTGATACAACAACAAAAGACAAACATCTTTTCCTCTACTTATTGACCTTTACAGGTCAAGACAGCAGGCCCTTCTTGTTTGTGTGCTTTATTTGCTATATTCAGAATGGCTGTTAAGCTCAGTATTAGCAAAACTGGATTGTATTTTTAGTCTGCTTAACTCAAGTCAGACTAGATGATCCACTGTTTTGCAACCACAAACTATGGGAAAAATGCACTTCTTGATGTACTGAATATACGTTTCAAAATGAATTCTCCCCCTTTAAAAAAATCTTTCAGTAGAAGATACTTTAAGTAACTAACTTGTAAAAAGAAATGTAAATTACTAAAGTACTGTTTGATAAAGACTTTTACACTTATGCATTTCCCCACTCTCCAAAATTTCAGACTTGGAAAATATGCTGGAATACCTTTCTAAAAGCACATTTGAACTCTGGTAACACAAACGTTAGAGCTGCTTGAGTGTTTCATTTTAAATGACTTATTTAAGTTGCTTTTAGCTTTCATTTTCAGAAATACATTATGTAAGGAGAAGACAAAACAGAAAAGTTAAGAATCAAAAAATGAGAGATTTTATGAAAGCTTCCTGTAAAACAGGAACAGGATACTTAGCCTTCCATAGTGTATAGGGCAGACAAAGACAATTCAAAATATGTATGTGATCATACGAAAAATTTAAATACAGAATTAGAGAAGAACATACATTTATTGGTATTTCTACATTAATCCAAACCCAGAAGTAAAAAACAAACAAAAAAAACCCCCAACATTACTGATCAGACTGAACTGTTTTCTTGCTCCCCACAAATATTCAAGCCCCATCAGCGTTAAAATAGATTTCTGGTGGGAATTTCTCAGAATACTTTTCCTTCTTTTTCTTCCTTTCTTTTTTTTTTTTTTTTTTCAGTATCAAAGAGACCTGCATTCCAAGCACACTAATCACTGGGTTCAGGCTGTGCTATCAATATACTCGTGGAAAAACCTCTAAACATATGGGTTGAAAAGATAGGACAGTTAGGAACCAGGCATGTGTAGCAGCAGCTGTCTTACTTGGCATAGCTTATATCAACTTTTCTGGCACAAATTCCACAACCACAGACTTCTAATGGCCACCAGTATCAATCAACATGCTTGGACAAATTCTGAACATAGAAGTTTCACATTTCAATAAGTTTCACATTTTAACAACTATTTTAAGTCAATAAGGCTGATCTAATGCACAAGAACATGTTCACTGCGAGCTCAGTTGCATGGCAGCTTGCCTTTTTTGCTGCCAGCTAATATACCAGGAAAAGAACAGTGGAAACTAAAGCGACTTTAAGGGCAGCACACATTTAGTTGTCCAGGGAGCATGCCAGCTACAGTATCATGTTTAATTCTTAAACACTAACGACTGATTCATGGCAACAACCCCAAAGGGAAATACTCACCTGCTATTTTAGCTATACGTGATGCATATTTTTAGGGGCTTTTTTTTAAACACTATCTTCAGGAATTCTGTTTTGCAACTCTATGCTATTAATAAATCTGAACATTTCAAACTGAAAATTCATTTCCACTCCCCAAATTTTTTGGAAGAGAAAAGTGGTGACATGCTTCACGCGAGGCAATGATAGCCACAGAACTATGTGAAGAATAAAGCCGTAAACTCCTTGATCCAAGTGACATTATCTATCAGTATGGCTGATAGTCAGTCACACTGATGTTGCATCTGAGACTGGTGTGTCCATTCTTCAGTAAAAAAATATATATTCGTTTGAAAATATTTTCCAAATCCTGTTGTGTACTTCATTCATGACCAGATTTTCAATAGCTCTATTTTCACTACTACTACCTGAGTACTACCTGTCATCTCCACAGTATGTTTTGTAATATCCCCCTTTTTATAAAGGGGATAAAAATTATTATTGGTGGATTATCAGAGAAACAACAAATGATACCGAGCACTGAGCTTAATATCTGGACACTTAATACTTGGCTGCATAATTAGTATAGTACTGAAATCTATAGCTTTCCATAAACAATGCTTATATAACAGTAGGGGGAAAAAAAACAACCACAAGCACTCTAATCTTAGGTATGAAATTACTTTAAATAGTTTTCATTTTCAATCTAAACACCAGGGGTTTCTAAAAACAGTGCAGATACCGGCCAAGGGAGGTCTGAGTACCTTAACCACCTTGAAGGCTATGAGACCGCTAATCAAGAAAATGAAAGCATATGTGCCCCCACAGACTATACCTTTGCTAAGCCTGCTGAAGCTTCAGCTTACGTTGTAATTTCTTATCCGCTTATAAAAAGTGATCTCAGTCAGATGACAAAACATATTAAGCAGACAGGTAAGAAAAAAAAAAGTCTAGAGCGGTCTTGGTTGCAACCATGTTCTAATAAGGTAAAAAAGCATCAGCGCCTTTTCTAGTGCAGTTTGAAAACAGGTGAAAGAGCAAGTTAATGAAATTTAATGCACCTATTGAACAGAAGGACAAAAACTAAAGCAGCAACAAAGGTGAAATGTTTCCATCACACTCTGTATCAGAGATTAATATTCTGTCTGTTATTAGGACAGAGTTACATAGTCAGACTCTAGTCTAAGTAAGATGAACTGAAACACTGCAGAAAAGCTTACTACCTAAAATGGACACACAAGTGTACATTTTTTTCTTTACACCAGCCTTGTTTTTTCTTGCCCATTTCAAAGCAAATTTTGGTATAGATGGAGGTTGGAATGGAAGGTTTTTTTTCCAGATGATTCTGCACAACAGATGATCAGGAATTCCTACCTCAATCTGTAAACTACAGATAGCCCGCTAATAATGTTCCCAATTGTGCTGCATCTTTTGAAAGCAGCCTGTTGCCTTATTCACTCTCAACTCCTTAAGCAGAAGTAATGGAAAAAAAATCTAACAAAACGCTAACATCTTTCTGCTAAGAGGATGAGTGATTTTCTACATAAGCTCTGGTTAGTCTTATCATTTAGCAAGGCATTATCACTTTGGCTTGTCTGGATTTGAGACTAACAAAGTATGCTATACAGAAAAGATTTATCTTTCTATCCCAAATAAATGCTTTAAGTTTTTCCAGTATCTCAGCAGTGGTAACTGAATACTGAACTGAAGAAAAAAAAAAAAGTCTCTAATTGGATTAGAAAAAAAGATATCAGATAACAGGAATACATCTTTCTTATTTTAACCAACAGCTGCTGTTCACCCTTCCTTGATAATTCATTTAGTATTCCTTAAGTAAATGACCTGAAAGTATTGCTCTTCAGCTAAAACTGTAAAGAAAAGGTACAGTACTGACACATTTTATCAGTGTTAAGAAATGAGACAACTCTCAGGAAGAGTAAATGCACTCAGGCTGCTGGGCATTTGTGGCCGACTATGCTTTCTGTCAAAAGGAACAGCAAGTTTTAGTCCCAGTTCCCACATCCCATTCCTAAAATTTCTCTTAGCCTTGTACTCATAAGCCCTCTTCATGAAAGTCCAAGCTTACATCGTATTACAAGAAATTAGAGAGAAATTACTGCATTTCTCCTCTTCTGCTCCACTGTCCGTGCAGAAAAGAATCCTAAGTAAAATTAGTTATGATCCTAAGTCAAATTAATTAATCACTGATAGGCTATGCTCATCTCACTAATATTACATTCACTGCAGAATCTTATGAGTAGATAAGAGCAGGATAAGAAAAGCTGAAGAAACAAGCAGATAGACATAAGCTTCATTAATGGTCATTCTCCTATTCATCTGGTATTTGCTTTGTAAGGTTAGTTTTACAGAAGCTTTTGCAGAATTACTGTATCACAGATACTTACGTTTAATGCTGCTCAGCCTACTTCTGGGCACTGAACAGTCTACAGCTGCTAAAAACAGGAAAAAAAATAGATGCAATTCAGTATTAGTGTTTGTCATGGCTAGAAAAAAAAAGTAATAAAACAGGACACACGCTAACTTAATTAGAATAAAGTATATTTGTCACTATTTTAAAATACATTAAGAAATGGAGAAATGATAGGAAAATTAGCATAACCACATCCACAAACCTGTTTCTGAAAATAGCTTGAAAGAAAGTACACAATGTTTTGGGAGGTATTCAGAAATCTTTTATGGCATAACTCATATTATTGCAAAATTCTCTGCACTGGATTTAAACACACAGTACATTCTGCCAATTATGCCCTTGCATTAATATCTCTTGGGCTTAAATCCCCACAAGTTTATGCAATGAAAAATTAAAAAAACAGCAATATTAACAGC
Organism: Bambusicola thoracicus; assembly: GCA_002909625.1. Classification (NCBI taxonomy): domain Eukaryota; kingdom Metazoa; phylum Chordata; class Aves; order Galliformes; family Phasianidae; genus Bambusicola; species Bambusicola thoracicus. Next base: position 15,718 of record PPHD01015498.1, read on the forward strand.
TATCTACAGACATTTCTTAGCCCTGTGCACGATATTAACTTGAAGAGCAATTCACACTCCTTAAAAATAATAATTTTAGCTAGAATAGACTGTTCTAGCATTAGTTGTAGCATCAGTTGTGAGCAGGCAGTATCCCATTGTTAATGCTACATCATAGAAATAACTACATATTTCTAAATCTGAAAAAAAAAATTTGGTCAGTATCTCAACATTATTAAAAAACATAAACACGTACAAATTCAACAGGCTCTTACGTTCCAGATTTCACATTTGCCTTTTGACAAATGTCAACTACTTCAACAATTAAAATCTGTGCAGATATTCATATACATTTTTAGTGCTCAACAGTA
>PPHD01015499.1:5399-16067 GCA_002909625.1 Bambusicola thoracicus
TTTTTTTTTTTTTTTTTAAGTTTGTAATCAGAGTAGAAGTTTCCTAGTGGAATTATGTTTATATGAGACTTGGACAGTGCATTGTCATTTCACAGCAGCTTGGTTGAAAGCATCAAGGAAGGCATCAACGTCTAACTGAGGCCAAACTTGTAGAATAGATTATTGTCTTGAACAACAACTTCTAAAGAAAAAACAAAATCTCCTCAGTTAATAACTATCAGCTTCTTATGTTATTTTTTTTCTTAATCTACAAGAAAATGTTTCAGGTAATATTACTCTATTTTAATGTTATAATTTCTGTGAAGAAAAAATATTCACACTCTCATCCCCTGCCACTCTGTCCCCTTACCAGGCTTGCTTGTTTGCCTTCTTTCTCCCTTTCTTCTCCCTTTCTTCTCCCTTTCTTCTCCCTTTCTTCTCCCTTTCTTCTCCCTTTCTTCTCCCTTTCTTCTCCCTTTCTTCTCCCTTTTTTCCTTCTGCTATTCTTATAATGAACTACTGAAAAACTATTTTGGAATTCTTTATTTATGGTTGCAACTCTTAGGGAGCCAGTAGTACAGCGAGTAAATCATATTGCTCTTTGTTTAAAAGTTGCAAGTTGCTACAGAGATGGAGTTCATACAGATTCATCCATGATAAAGTATGTATTGTGGAGAAGAGTTAAGCAAATTGTTCATGACTGACAGATAAAACAACTAAAAGGATGAAGGAAAAAAGAACTTGATACATAGAAGTCTTTTATTGAAAAGGGAGAAGCAATGATTGTGATTTGGTAGTTTGCTCCCTTGGTGTCAGATTCAAGATGAAAGGGATTGCGGATTTGAATGTCTGGGTTGCCTTCTGTGCAATAGGAAAAAAAATTAGACATATATTTTTTATGGATATTTTCACCTAGTCTGTACCTGGACATTTACTGTATAAATTTCAGTGCAGATAACGGTTTTAACCTATATACTCCTTATTATAATTTTAGTAAAAACTGAAAGCTATACGATACAGTAAGAATAATTAAATCTAAGTAATTGAAGTAGAAAACTCTGTAGAGATTTTCAAAGTTCTGTTAATTATGCTTGGTTTTGTTTGTATTTTCTACCGAGGCCTTTCAAGTGTGGTGATTCTTCAAAAGGTTAATCATTTACTGATCTTATGTTAAATATTTGCAATAAATGACAGTTGAATAAATCAGTGTCCCTTCAGTATTAGGGAGAAGTTAGTATTTATTCTTGTGAATTTAAATCTTTGACCCCACATGATAGAGGGATTTGTGTTACACTACGTTATGAAGCCTCTAAATCTGTGATAGTGTGATGAGACTTTACTGTGTCCAGTATACGTTTTGAAGAAGAGGAAAGAGTCAATTTAAATTTTACTTCATATACTGGTTTTTATACTCGGGGAAGTTTTGTTTTGAAAGGAATTCTGTTTTATATGCAGTTCTGTTTATGTATGTGTTAGCAAATAAGATCTCTTGAAGTAGAAGTCAAACTTATTAATGTCTAACTTGTTGATTTTCAGATTGTCATTTGAAGATAGATGCACTTTTATTTTAATATTTTAAATCTGCTGACAGTTTGGGTAATGATGGCTCAACTCCAGCAAGGAGTCCCTGATGAAAAAGAAAAGACTACTGCATTAAAGGGTATGAATACTTTTGCCTTCTTTTCACGTATACAGAATTTTCAGAAACAGTTATTAATATTAAGGCAGGGAAAGTACTTTGATCTAGCTGTGGGTTAGAATCTCGGAATTGAGGTACTGGACAAGACAATTAGTCTATGTGTGTAATGTCCATTATCAATAATTTTATAAGACGATTTAAAAAATAATGGTCTGTGGTAAGCAGTAACAGAGTAAGAAATCCATTAATTTTATAATTTTCGTAATTATCCTTTGTTGCTTTTGTGATCTTATTTTCTGGAAGGTATAATTTAATTTTTGTGCCACTTATGTTTTAGAATTAGCTATCTGTATTACAGCTCTTAAAAATCTCTTTAACTCTGGTGTGTTAGCAGGGAAACCATTTTCAGGACATTGATATCTGTATTGATTTTAAAGAATTTTCTTTGTATTTTATGTTTAGGAAAAAAAAATCACAATACAGATCTAAGTGATTAAGGGAAGTAAATTTCATAAGGGGAAGAATAAATGCAACCAATGACATTTTTAGAGAATTAGACTTACACAAATATATTATTAGAAATGTATCTTCTATTATACAGTGATAGTAGAGACAGTGTTTCTTAATTTAGAATTGTGTATTTAAGAAAGGTTTGGTGAAAACTTGTGATTTATTCATATCTGTACTAATTCTGTTGAATATATGCTCAGGAAACTTTAATGTTTGGAAAAGTAAAACCCCCATTTTAAAGTTGACGTTAATTTGATTGTCTATTAAGGATTATTACGCAAGAATCAGAGAGTCAGAGAATGGCTTAGGTTGGAGGAGACCTTAAGGATAATCTAGTTCCAACTCACTGCTGTGGGCAGGGGTGCCAGCTGTTATATCTGACTGCCCAGGATCCCATCCAGCCAGGCCTGGAACATCTCCAGGGATGGGGCACCTACAGCTTCATTGAGCAGCCAGTGCCTCACCACCTTCTGAGTATAAAAATTCTTCCTAACATCTAACATAAATCCCCTCTCTTTTAGTTTAAAGCTATTCCCCTTTGTCCTATCAAATGCAAGTCAGTCTACCTCCTGCTTGTAAGCTTCCTTCAAATAATGGAAGACAGCAATGAGGTCTCCCTGGAGCTTTCTCCTCTCAAGCAAGCCTAGTTTCCCCAGCCTTTCCTCACAAGAGACGTGTTCCAGTCCTTTGATCATCTTTGTGGCCCTCCTTTGGACTCAGTCCAATAGATCTATTTCTTTATTTTGCTGGGGGCCCCAGGCTTGGACACTCCAGATGGGGCCTCACATGGACAGAGTAGAGAGGGAAACAATCACCTCCTTTCCCTCTGCTGATGCAGCCCAGGATGCAGCTGGCCTTCCAGTCTGCAAGTGCACACTACTGGCTCATGGTCAGCTTTTTGTTCACCAGAATCCCCAAGTCCTTCTCCAGAGGGCTGCTCTCAATGCATTCTTCTCCTAGTTTGTGTTTGTATCTGGGATTGCCTTAAGCCAAGTGCAGCACCTTGCTCCTGGCCTTGCTAAACCTCATTAGATTCTTGTGTGCCCACTTCTTGAGTGTGCCCAAGTCCCTCTGGATGGCAGTTCTCCGTTCTACTATATCAGCTGCATCACTCACCTTGGTATCATCAGCAAACTCGCTGAGAGTACATTCTGTCTCACCATCTGTGTCATTGATGAAGATATTGAAGAGAACTGGTCCCAGGTTGTACCCCTGGGGGACACCACTTGTGGCTGGCTTCCATCTGGACACAGAGCCGTTGAAAACAACCCTCTGGCTATGCCCGTCCAACCAATTCCCTATCTGCCTAATAGTCCATCCTTCAAATCCATCTCTCCAATTTAGAGATAAGGGTATGGTGCAGAAATATGTCAAAGTCCTTGCAGTAGTGCAGGTAGACAACATCTTTTGCTCTTCCTATGTCCACTGATGCCATCATTCCTTCCTAGAAAGCTGCCAGATTGATTGGACACTACCTGCCCTTGGTGAAGCCACGCTGGCTGTCGTGGATCACCTCCACATACAGCAAGTGCCTTAAAAATGACTAATAATTAAAAATTTAAACTCGTGGATCACCTCCACATACAGCAAGTGCCTTAAAAAATGACTAATAATTAAAAATTTAAACTTATTGGGAGGGTGTGATTTTCTTCATGTGACCTGGTAAACTCCTACTAAGCTATAGAAAGAAAGACCCCTGCAAATCATTCATATTTGAGCTCTGTTGAACCAGACTGTAATTGAATTTGAGAGTGAAAGAACAATTGATCAAATCTTGAAAGAATCTAAGAATTTGCTGGCACACTTTTAGCTAGTTGTTAGAGGAAAGGTTACACAGGAAGGTGAGTGGTTCAGTGTTCGGAGCACAGGCCAACTGAAGACTTCCCATGAGACTCAGATTATAGATGTAAATCAAGAGTTGCTTTAAATACTAAAGATAAGCTTCATGTACTTCATTTACAAGGGCTGCTTTGAAAGTAATGCCTCAGAGTTTATTATGTCAGAGGTGGATATTGGTGGTATGACCATAGAACTTCAACCTTCCTATTGATATCCCGTTACATTTTGTTGCCATGTGACAGATGGCAACAGAAGGGCAGTCTGACAAAATAGTGTCTGGCTTTGAAGGGCATATGGAGCAAAGGAGTGTCACTGAATTCCTCCATGCTGAAAAAATGGTACTCATTGACATTCGTTAACATTTGCTGAATGTTGATGGAGTCCAAGTAGTGGATGTGAGCACAGTGAGGTGGTGGGTGGTATGTTGCAGCAGCAGCAGCAATGACATGAAAGACAACTGATGTTTCTGTTGGCCACATACTACTGTCATGCCGTGAAATGAAGCTTGATCAGCTCATCCCCACAAGTCTATAAGCAGGACTGTAAGCAGGAAACTTTGTACAGAGCTGAGTATTGGCTGCAGTTCATTGGAAGCAGTGGAATATTGCAAAGTTTGCACAGTGTGCATCCCAGAAATGCTCAGACAAGAACAGAAAGAACACAATATGCAAGTTTGTCAGCACCTATTGAACCCAGATCATAGAATCGTAAAACACTGAATGGCCTGGGTTGAAAAGGACCTCAAGGATCATCTAGTTTCAACCCCCCTGCTGCGAGCAGGTTCACCAACCACTAGACCTGGCTGCCACACCCAGCCCAGGGACGGGGGGATCCAGATGAGACTGAAAGTGATGAGTTCCTGGGACACATCATTACCAGTGTCGAGATGCAGCGCTAAACAAAGGCTTGAGCTTCCAGAATCAGTCCTGAGAAGAAGACAACCTTTCTCTTCCAATATGACCATGTAAGGCCCTGTACCAATTTGGAGACCATGGAGCATATCACCAATTTTGACTAGACTGACCTACTACACTTACTGTATAGGACAGATACGCACCTGACTTCCATCTGTTTGGGCCAGTGAAAAATTAACTGTTTGGACAACATTCTCTTATCAATGGCACCACTGTATCAGCTGTGAAACACTGAGTCACCTTCACTGGAACAGATTTTTATGAGCGGAGCTTGCAGTCTCTTGGTCATTGCTGGCAAAAATGCGTAGCTGCTGGTATGACTATGTTGAAAAACATGCTTTGTAGCTGAGAATTTGCTCTTATCAAATAGTGTTATTGTGCTCTTTGTATTTGATGTAATTTCCATGCAAATAAATAGGAGGTGTTACTTTTCACAGCAACCTATGTAGTATTCCCCTTGCTACTCAAGAGGTGAGTTCTTTATGTATAGTAACTGACAATTCTTTGTAAACAAGTTTCCAAGCAAGAAGACATGAAAATTCTGGTGCATTTAAGTTATACAGATGTGTCTGGAGTCTCTTCCCTAAGGAGAGGTAAGGTACTAATGACTGTTTTGGCTACCTTTACACTATGAAAATACAGAGAAAGGGAGTGCTTTTTGTTCCCTATGGCAAAAAAAAACCTGTTCAACAAAGTTTTGTTGTTTTTTTTTCTTCTTTATCATTTTGTTATTTGGTTGAGAACCAGAGCAACTTGCTAAGGACTTTCAAGGGGCAATCCAGAAGAGCAAGTTTATGATTGATTATGAAAATAGAATGTCATGGGACTTCCTGTCCCGTGATAGATTTGATGAAGAAGATTTGATGAAAAAGTGAGCTATGGTTTTTAAAAACCACATTTAGAAATCTCCTAGCCAACTTCCAATTACTGTATTTAGACATAACAGTGGTGCTTAGGCACTGCATTGTGAGTTTGAGAGATGTTGGAGTTACAAGGGTCCTCCAGCTTTACCCAGTGAAATCATTTAGGGAAGCAGGAAACAGTTGTATGGAGGCTGGAATGAATGTCAGATCACATGAAGACAGTTCCTTGACTTGTTCACTTAGAATTCAAGAGAGTTGAATGTAATTTTCATAGAATCATAGAATGGCTTGGGTTGAATGGGACTTTAAAGCCCACCCAGTTCCAGCACTTGTGCCAGGGGCAGGGCTGCCCCCCACCAGCTCAGGCTGCCCAGGGCACCATCCAACCTGGCCTTGAGCGCCTCCAGGGATGGGGCACCACAACTTCTCTGGGCAGCTGTGCAAGGGCTTCACCACCTTCTGAGTGAAAATATTCTCCTAATATTTAATCTAAATCTACCCTCTTTTATTTTATAGCCATTCCTCCTTGTCCTGTCACAATCAGACCATGTAAGAAGTTATTCCTTCTCCTGCTTATAAACTCACCTCCAGTACCAGAGGCCACGACAAGGTCTCCCTGGAGCCTTCTCCAGGCTGAACAAACCCAACTTCATTAACCTTTCCTCACAGGAGAGGTGGTCCAGCCCTCTGATCATCTTTGTGGCCCTCCTCTGGACCCGCTCTTAGTACCTCTACATCATTTTTGTGCTAGGGGTCCTAGGCCAGGACCCAGTACTGCAGGTGGGGCCTCATAAGAGCAGAGCAGAGGGAGACACCTCCCTTGCTAATCATACAGAGCCTACTTAAATAAGTGTTTAAAATTATCAAGGGATATAAGTATGGTTAATGTCAAACAAAGCAAGTTTAAAGGAAATGAGTGTTTGAAACAGTTGTATTTTCTGAGATACAAATTTAGATAGTAAAGGTAATAAACAAATGTACGTAGAATTCTTAAGGCGTTTCATTGGTAATATTTGAAATTATAATAGTACAAAATCAGTGTAGCCCTTCTGAACTGAGTATTTGCGTGGTTTTCAAAATTGTGTGGAAGTGGGGAAATACTTTTCAGTGAGATCTTGCTCAATTATTTTGTGCTGATGTTTCATCAGTCATCATATTTTCATGATCAGAAAGTATGTTAAAAGAATAGTTGTGTATGTGATGAGCAGTGAGGGCATGATAGTGCACTACTAATTTTATGTAGTAATATTTTAGAAGTAAGCAAAAGATGTTCCTGTATTCTTGCTGCTGGTTAAATCTAAATCCTTAAATACAGAGTTGAAGTGTAGAGGTTAGATTTATTTTAGTGTTCTTTCATTAATGAATACAGGCTGTATCAGGATATATATATCATCTTAGAAAACAAGGAATCTGAAAGGGATGTACGTATCATGGCTTGCTATTAAATTGATGATAATTTTCGTTGCCTTGAGAACTTAAGGATGTTAAAGGATAGTGGGCAAGGGAAGGATTCAGACTGCGCAGTCTGTTGGGATATGAAAGGGAGCAGTAACAAGTGTTGTAATTGCAGCTTGTAAATGGGTGTGAGACAGAGTGTGTTTTATAATATGAGCTCCTTGAGCAGGCAGGTGGGAATGTATCAATGCCATGATACTGAAACTAGATAAATTAATGGTAAAAATGTGGTGCATACTAGAAACCAAAGACAGATTTCTAACATTAAGTGTAACAAATCATTGCAACAAATCACTATGTTTTGGTGTCTGTTTCTGGACATTTTTTGCTCAACATCAGAGATAGACAGGTAAATAAATAAATAAATTTGCTGTAGAAGAGGAAGAGGTATTGAACCTGGAGGAAAATTTCCAAAAATGAAGTTATATGTTTGGTATTATGTAGGTTGTCCTTCGATCTTTAAGAACTACTAATCTTAATAAGCTGATTTTTTTCAGTGATTATAAAGAAATAAAGAAGACATAGCATGTATTATGTAATTTTTCTTCACCTTTTTTAGATTTATTGTCTAGAATAGACTTGGATGAACTGATGAAAAAAGATGAGCCACCACTTGAATTTCCTGATACTCTGGAAGGATTTGAGTACAGCTTTAATGAAAGTAAGTCATATATGATATCCTTAAAATTATTTTGAGGGGTTATCAGCAGCTTAATTATACATTATAAATCCCTATTAGAATTTTACCGTTTTCTTTTAAGAATAAAATTTTAAGCTGTGGGATAACAGCCTTGTAAATCTAGCTAAGTAATATATATGTTATTTCATGAAACTGCCAACAAATCTCTCAATTTCTACAATACTGTAGGTTTGAGGGTTGTACTGTGTGCACTGTATGATTTCCGTTTTATAATGTAGAAATATACAAAAGTTCTGAAAACAATTTCTTCAGCACTAGCACTAAAAAGTGAAAGAGTGGTCAATCATTTAAGAAACATTTCATTTACTGAGGCATTTTTATTAATAGAAAGGGAATAGTGATTATTTAGATAATGACTTATTCCAGATATTTTATTAATACCTATAGGAAAACACTTCTGTACTATTTACATTGACTGGCAAATGAGCAGTGTGACGGGTTTTCTGTAGGTCAAGGTTTTGCATTGCAGATAGTTTCTGTGACTGAAAGTCAGGCTAGCTAGCTGAATGTATATGTTAAATGAGTAGTAGTATTTATAATTTCTAGTGCATGCGTTTTAAAATCCAGCTGAGAAATAAGCCACTGAGCTAAAGTAATACCAGACTCCAGGAAAAGGGCTCTTTCAAGATTGTTTGAAACCTGTAGGACAAATGGGGACATTTACAATTCTACTTCTTTGCAGTGCCTGTTCTGTGAACAGAGGAACTTTAGTTTCTAAATCTGCCTGTCTTACATCTTCCACTTTTAAAGGAAAAAAAGAGCTTTCCTTTAAATGATAGTCATTTATGCAACACTTATCTTTTTAATACCCTGATGGCTTTCACAGGAAGGTACTTAGAGACTAAAAGTGTCATGAAAGTGATGCTCTGTCTTTGATGGGAGGGGTTCAGCTCTGTCACTTTTCAGCTCCTTATTTTTAGATCTGCACAGTGTCTACTGTCTTCCTTACTGACTTCAGAGTTAATGGTTCATATATGGTTGATAAAAAGAGCTGAAATTTGAATTTTGGCGAATGATGTTCTAAAATAATGTTACTGAATATTCCATCACTAACTTTACAGGCTGAGTGATTTCCAGAGAATGTAGCAAACACTGTTACATACACTGCTGGTCAGTAAGGTGAAAAAGATCTCTATTTTGCATTTATACAAGTAATAAAAATGTTTAGTCTTAAACTTTTTAATCATAAATATGTTTCTTTTTATGATGGGAAAAATAGAGATGTTTTTTATGAGATTGAGAAGATCTTGAGAAGACAAGAGCACCAGAAAGCAAAAAACAAAAACAACAAATAAACAAACAAAAAAAAACCTGCCAGCTTACTTACGGAGAGCACTTTTTCATTTAGAATTGAACAGTATAATTGAAGAGTAACCAGCTGAAAATGAACAGCTGAGTGGTGAGTCATGATGAAAATATGAAAAGGATATTTGTACCCAAGACAGGGGTGTGACGTTGGGTAGAAATATTCCCTTGGAGATTAGTGCATGGAAAATGTGCTGGACATCAGGCAAGACAGATTTGGAAAAAATGCCAAATAAACAGTCTTATAGGCAGAAATCTTAAGCGATATTTGCTCTTAAATATATCATTTAAAACAGCAGGAATCAACATTTTAAAGTTCTGAAAATGTATGAACTGATTTAGCAGTTTAAAAACATTTTGTTGTTAAATCTTATTTTTGTTGTGTAGACATTTCAGCTTTCTGGGATATATACTTGCACTTTTTTTTTTAACATTTCTCTGATTCTTTGCAATTTTATGATGCTCTGAGGGTTTTTCTAATCAGCTGAAATACTGCTAGTGAAGTAACATTTCTGCAGCTTGATTCCCCAGTCAGTTGCCATTTTATTCTTGTTATCTTAACCCAGTCAAAGCCTTTATCTGTGGTCTGACATGCTACTAAACTTTTTCTATAAACAAGGACAATTGCAGAAAGTTACACTGGAATCTACAGTTTGGAAGTGGTTTTGCTGCGTTTGAGGATTCTGCTTTATTCTACTGTTATAATTTCAGTGTATGCTAACAAAGATCTCTTACTTGTTGGTACTGTGCCAGGAATAAAGATACTTACCTTAAATGCGAATAAGGGTGGGTTTTTCGGTTTTGGGTTTTTTTTTCATATTAACCAGGAGTGTTTTATGGCCATAAACTTGAGCATAAGAAGTTCCGCACCAATATGCAAAGGAACTTCTTCACAGTGAGTGTGATGGAGCACTGGAACAGGCTGCCCAGGTAGGTTGTGGATTCTCCTTCTCTGGAGATATTGAAGACCTGCCTGGACACCTACCTGTGCAGCCTGCTGTAGGGGCCTGCTTTGCAGGGGGGGTTGGTCTCAATGATCTTCAGAGATCCCTTTAAACCCCTATAATTTTGTGATTCTGTGATATATTAATTTTGAAAATAAGTGTTTCCTTCCAATCCTTAGTCCAGTTTGTTCTCACATTTCTTTAGAAGTATGACTGGTTTTTAGGTAGGCAATTTGTAGCTACAATTTGATCACCTAGTTGATGCAGCTGAGAAGTATTTGATCTTTAAATGTTTATATTTCACTGCTAACCCATCGCAGTTGAGTCTTAAATATTTCACAGAATCACAGAATGGCCTGGGTTGGAAGGGACCTCATGGATCATGAATCTCCAACCCCTCTGCTCAGCAGAGCCACCAACCACCCCATTTACTAGATCAGGTTGCCCAGGGCATTGTCCAACCTGGCCTTGAACACCTCCAGGGACGGGGCATCCACAACCTCTCTGGGCAGCCCATTCC
>PPHD01015500.1:0-16067 GCA_002909625.1 Bambusicola thoracicus
GAACCTCTGCCATCTTCAAGAATAAAGATTTGCTGGGAAAAATTCTGCTTGAAACTAATCTGGCATTGATACCTGTACTTAAGTTATGATCCTAATTCTTTATATTACTACCATAATTAGCAAAAGAGGATTACAACCTACTTACTAAGAACTTTGCTCCATGGTTATCTCTTAATTTGGGAAGTCCTATACCAGCTGAGCAATTTCTCACCTAAAGTCATCTATCAGATGGAAGAAAGTTATAACAAGATAAAACCACTGAGTATGTAAGAAATTCTACTTGCTCCCGACCAGTTTGCTAATTTCTCCAGCTTGGAAGAGTTCTTAATCCAAATGCAAAATCTGAACTTGCTGCATGAAGTCTTAGGAACGCCCTTCCAGACAATCTTCATCTTCATTGAAACATACTGAATGCAACAAAGTTAACTCCACAGGACCTTCCCGCTGCATTTTATTTGTGAATTCAGTGAATTTCAATCTAAAGTTGCTAGTTAGGTATTTCCTAAGTGTTTTTCACCATAATAGTTGCAGCAGTTCATCTTTTTGTTCATTTAGGAACTAGATTTGAAGTGTAAGCATTCTGTGATTTAGTTTCCTCCATCTGTTCGTGCCACTGCATTTATCAACGGTTTCCTTCAGTTTTGGTGGGTTTTTTTTCTTGTTCAGTTTGTCTGGATGGGGTGGGGGGAGGTGGGGAGAGGGAGGACAGGGAGATGTTTGGGGTTTGACTGTTTTGGGATTTTTCCCCATTGACCTGATCTGATATTGTAGGATAAATGATATGAAAACTGTCCTGATTGGCATATTACACCCTGCACTCTGCTGTCCCTCAAACGACTGTGCACACAGTAACTACAGAGGCCAACTAGTACTGCTGAAAACAGACTGTCGCCCTGATGTCAAGAGAAAGGGAAGAGCAAACAGCAGAACACGGTATGCATGTCTTCTCTGAAGCCTGAGATCACAGCGTGTTGGATGCCTCTTCAAAATTAAATCATTGGCGCACTGGCAGAAGGAATTATTTGCATCAAGTCTGCTATTTTGTGAATGGCGTCACAGTATCTCGAAGGAACTATGATGGGAATGTTTCTAACAACATCTGAAGTAGGAAATTCCAATTTCACAGCACTGGGAATTAAGACTCCTCCCAAGCCTTCTGAAGATTCAATTGAATTTGCAGGGTTTTTTTTAATTATTATTTTACAAGAAAACGCATGACCTTTCATCATATAAATACAGAAAAGTTAATCAAGAACATACCGAACATTTTTCCTTTTAGTCAACTTGCATTTAAACATCTCAAGTGATTAATGAAGCTTTCCGCAGAAAAGCTTCCCTGGAAACCTGTGAAATAGACTTTAAAAGTAAAGAAGTCAAGCAGCAGCTGCACATTACCTCGTTAAGGTAGAAAAACACTAAGCACTCAAAATATGATGCTAAGTACGCTTTCGGAATAAGAATGGACTTAATTAATTACAACCCTTACTGCAACCCTCAATAACTACTCAGGTGAATAAAACATTTCAGTGACCCCCACCCCTCTGGAAACCGTACCAAACAGAACGGCCTCCCATCATTCTACTGAGCATTATCAACTGAGCACTGGATGCTATGGTTTAGCAGTTTAACTGCACATGAAAATGCATACAACTTCATTTTAACAGTTTCATATACACCACCCAACTCAGACAGGTGGTACTGAGCTTCTTCCATAAAAAGCATCACATCTCTTGAAGCTCATGCTTCGTGTCTCCATTTCCCTTCCCAGAAAATAGAATGAATCCCTACCATAACCTATGCAAAGTCTGAGATCAATGTCAGCCAGGTTATGAACGTAACAGTTTCCATGCTACCAAAAAACCTTAAGGCGCCCTAAACATTTGTTTTTATAATAACAATGCAAAGCAATTTTAAGTTCATGTATAACATAGATTAGCACACAAAAATACTACTTTACTAAAGCAATGGCTGCTAGCCACAGTCACATTCAAATAAATTAGCTTTCCCAATTTATCTGGGCTAACTGAAGAGAGCAACTCTAACAGAATACTTCATCTGAAAGCGATGGCTTCAGGTTAGTTAATGAAGACTGCATCTTCATTAGTATGCTATAAACAGATTCGCACCCTCCTTCTGATTTAAAGTCTTCAGATTTTTTTTGTCTTTGATACGGGCATTTGAAACCTGATGACTATTTTTCAAGCATACCATGGCACTACCAGTGCAATTTCCCCGCCTCTTCTAAGAGTACAACCAGTACTTGCCTCAGCACCATCAAACCTACAGCTGGGAAAAATGAGTACTTCCTTATTTTAGAAGCAGGACGTAGAAACGAAAACAGTGTCTCAGTAAAAGCCTACAGAAACTGGAAAACCCTGACAAGTCACCACAGGCCAATCAAATGACTCCGGTCCCAAAGCCATCTCTAATTATTTTCCTAATTTCTCTGCCTTATGTCCAAACCTTGAACTCATATTTGTATCTTATGGACAAGGCTTCCTTCTAAACAAAGGGTACTTTTTTTTGTTCTTACCCCTTACCATCACCTCTGTTAGTGAAAACTGATTATTCCCAGCTGCGCGACACAAGGTGAGCGCACAAAGGCAAAAGCAAAGTCAGATATAGCAATGATGATTGGTTGCTACTTCATTTACTAAGTTGGAGGAGAAAAAAACAAGAAGGATCATATGGCACACCGGCTTTGATTTCAGCTTTTGTCTTATTAGGCTTGACGTTTGACTGCTACTCCAAGTAGTGAAGTGGAATGACCAACTTTGCACAACCTCAAAGTCAAATGAACAGGCAGTTATTTTTTCAAAACCAGGAAGAACGAGGAAATGTATGGTCAGTAAATACACCTGCTGAGAGAGTAGGATTATGGTAACTTGAAAGCCTAAGAATTGTCAGTAATGTCAATTCTGCCTAAACGATCCTGTCACCTACCCAATTATTTTCCCCTCCTCTTATCAAAATGTGATTTCTAGTTGAAGAATATTGTCTCTCGATAACTCAACCCCCTTTTGCATAAAGAAACCCTGCAATTCTAGAAGCAGTGTTCTGTAGAGTAGAGCACACAGGCATCCTCCCCAACTTAAGAAGCTCTTTTGGCTTATACCTATTACCAGTTGTTTTTGTTTTTTTCTAGAGGAAGAAAGGAAAGTTTGCTAATAAAATAGCTTATTATTATAGCTCTAAGATGGAAAAACTGTACTTCATTAAACCTGAAAGCCATTTATTTATCATGATGCAATTCCAAGGCAATTAAGGCCTACAGGAGATTGAGCTAAAGCTCACAATTCAGTTAGACAAAGTTGCAAGTCGCTTACAGAAGAAGAGTGTTATTTAACATGGTTATGAAAAGAGTTATGTTGATTTCAACTCCTTTGAGAAAACAGTTAAATACACAGTGAAGACATCAGAGGACTTCTGAAAGGAATTCTTCAGAAACCAACAGTCACATTTCACTTCCCCACCCCCACTCTTCCTAACTCATCACTTAACAAGACAAATCTTTAAATTATATGTGAAGATTTAACTCTCCTTGCAGAAAAAGGCTTACCATTTTAACAGCTTGTTTCTAACATACATCTCTCTCACATATGTTGTTTTCTCTCAGAAAAATATAAGCAATGCTACACAACTGGCAGGCAAGTTTTCTTGTATGATTTAACCTCATCAAGACAGGACAAAGTTCATCTCTTTTGGTACAACTCGCCAGTCTCACAAGGCAGCCTGATCTGAAGGAAAAACCTTTAGCTGCCTATTCTGGCCAACTGTTAAATGGAAGAATCAAGTTTTCCTTCCCAGGGGAACTGCGATCAGAAATCTAGGGGAAAAAAAAATACTTCCCAACTTGCAAATACAAAGTTCTAATCAATCTTTTCATTTATTGCCGTTACATGTTTGTCAAACTGCAATGAAAAAGAATATATAAAAAAAATCTCTTTTTCCCTGGAATTCCTGGTTCTCTTATTTCCCACAAACTTAGCAAGAGCTTTTATTTATATGAAGGTGAACTTAGTATGCCTGACACCCCTCCCTGCCATGTGATTAAGGAAGAGGCTGTCATGCCCAGATGGGAAAGTGAAGTCAAGAACAACACAGCCATCCAGAGTCTTCCCTGACAGTAATAGTTCAACTGCACTGTACCAGAAGGGAGAAATTTACGCAGGAGTCAATTGCAGTCACAGTCCCAGAACTGCAGCAGTATAATTCCAGCACTGTAACATTCCCAACATTTTTTTTTTAATTCTGACATCTCCATCTGTAATCTCTGATTCCATCTCAAGCCCAAACTATTGATTTTTGTTTTTATATATACTGCATTAAGAAAGATAAAGAGCTTTGTTTTGAAAACCTGAAGAAATTTAAAACCTTTTGGTTTTACAAGGAAAAAGCATGTCCCCAAACACTTTGGAGATGCTATGTTCAGAATTTGCACAAACAGTTTGTGGAGTACGAGCAAGGCTGAAAATAGACAAGAGCCTTTTAATGAAAGACAAAAGCTCTTCCAGGAAGCATACTAATCCGTTCTCTTCAGAGGAAGCCTCACTTCTTAACGATATCTCCAGTTCCAAATTCAGTGTACTGAATATACGGTATACAGTAATAAGTTACACTCTTTACACTAGGACTTCTGTTATTCAGAATGTGAGTGGTCCCCAGGTCAGGGCAAACCACATCATTGGGTTGCTGACAATAGTTTGTTCAACTGCCAATGAACTTAGCAGTAAGTGGAGCGAAAGGAAGATGACAACAGCTCACAGAAAATGTATTAGAGGGCAACAAGGAAATGGTTAGGTAGATGGAAGCAGCAGAAAAACCTTTTCTCTTTGCAAAGTGAGGATAAATTCCCTCAGCTTAACACTGAGAGGATCATTTGCACATCTACAACTCAACTGAAATGATCTTCTAGGAATTGGTATAACAAAACATCAGTATAGTCAGATTTCATGACAAATAAAGGCTCATGAAGAAATTTCATACATTTCCACTTCTAGCACCAATAGCAGCATCTAACATAAATACACAAGGTGCCAGTATTACTTTACTTTCAACAACATCTCCACATCCTGCCTCATGTGTTCTGTGCACCCTGGTATCCATGATAAAGGCATGGGGCAAGTGTAACCAGCACAAACTCTTTGTACTACCTTCCAGCCCTCTCCTACCTGAAGAATCTTTACCATCTACTCTTATTCTACCATTGCCTGGCTGGAGAGGTTTCCGCCCCCTCATAAGATATTCAAATGTGTTCTAAATACCGAGAGTAGAATAAGCATGCCGGACTCTGTCACCTACGCTGCAGAAGATAGCACTTGTTGCACTGACAGCTCAGAACAGTCACAGCAACATAGCATGGCTTGGGTTGGAAGGGACCTCAAGGATCACCAAGCTTCAACCCCCCCCTGCTGCAGGCAGGGCTGTGACCTCCATTTTTAACACTAGACCAGGCTGCCCAGGGCATCCATCCAACCTGGACTTGAACACCTTCAGGGACAGGAATGGCCTGCCAAGGGAGGTGGTGGAGTTGCCATCTCTGGCAGTGTTCAAGAGGCGTCTGGACGAGGAGCTGCAAGATATGGTTTAGTGCTTGTGGTAGCAGTGGCAGTGTGAAGACGGTTGGACTAGATGATCTTATAGGTCGTTTCCAACCTTGTGATTCTATGATTCTATGATCCACAACTTCTCTAGCCAGCCTCTCTCCCCTCTGCCTATCCCCCAAAGGCACGCTCCTGCCCTGTCAGTACTGAAGTCCTTCCTAACCTCACTCATTGCTTGCCAGAAAGGGAGTGATTTATGTACTGACACACTGGAAGCACAGAATTCCATAATACCAGAATCATGAACAACCAGAGAGGCACTACTAGAGTATAAGTTTGTTATCAGAACAGCCATATCCAACCCAGGGCCTACATGTGGCGTGGCCCAGCCAGCAGTGAAGGCACCTCCAACTCCATGCCATCATGGCGGCAGCTCTTCCCGCCAAGCAGCTCAGTCCTCTCTTACCAGAGAGAAATACCCCTCACTTCACAGCCCCACCTCATTCATGTCACCGCTTTTTGGCAATATTTGTTAACAGCTGTTTTTAAAGATGAAGTACAGGAAGAGTAAAAACTAAATCAAAAATCTCTGACAAGCACCTTGAGAGCTCACTGCGAATGGCAGCAGAGTGATGTGTTAGTTTCACAAAAACAAGGGTGCACATCCCACTAGTTTTATGGTTTTATTGCTCTACTTTTATATGTCTTAATTTAAAAAAAAACATGAAAATTAAAATGTTCTGTCACTTTCTATACATTGACTGTAGTATATATTTAATGAGGGCTGCTCCAAAAGTAACACCTCATATTTTATGATGGTGGTGGTAAGGCAGTAAAGGTACTTTCCCACCTACATCCTGTTACACGTTGTTGCCATGTGACAGATGGCAGCAGAGGGGCAGTCTGACAGAATGACATCTGACATGGAAGTGCATATGAAGCAATGGTGTGTCACTCAATTCCTCTACGCAGATAAAAAAGCACCCATTGACACTCACTGAATGTCTGTAGAGACCAACCAATGGATGTGAGTGCAGTGAGGCAGTGGGCGGTGTATTTCAGCAGCAGTGACTGTGGTTCACCAACACTGGTGCAGATTGTGGCATGCAAGCTCTTGCCCATCACTGGTGTAAACTTAGAGCTAACAGTGGTTACTGTGTTGAAAAAGAATGTTTTGTAGCTGAGAATGTGCTCTATCAAATAGTGCTACTGTGTGCTTTGTATTGGTTGCTGTTTCCATGGAAACAATTAGGAGGAACTACTTTTGGAGCAACCTTCGTACATGCACCCCAAGACAACTCCTCTTTACTCAGTGCAGCCCAGGCTAGACAAAAGGTTGGACAGCCATCTATCAGAACAAGCCATCAAATTTCTTCTTCCTTCTCCAAAAGCAAAATTCTACATCTAATCTATCTCATCTGCCATCACAAATTAAACTCATCAAGCTTACCAGCTGTCCTGGTTTCAGCCCAAACAGCACACCAATGTTTGGTTGCTGCTGTGCGAGGGAGGCACACCCAGGGCTGGGCCACTCCACAGGGCAGAGCCACCCCCTCCACAGCACAACAGCAGGGGCAGGGCAGAGCCAGCACAGGTGCCAGGATAAGGCCAGTGTCATTCCATACCACAGACACCACACAGAACTCTAAAGGTGTGGGCAGGTGACCGGGCCAGCTGCTTCTCTCCAGGCGGGCTGTGCAGCATCAGTCAGCAGGTAGCAAGTAATTGCATTGCAGCTATATACACAGGTATCAGTGCATTTCTGTTTCCATTTTATCTTCTCTCTTAGTAAATAGTTTTTATCTCAAGCCACTAGCTCTTCTTCCCAATTCTCTCCCTCATCCCAGCCCAGCAAGCTCACAGCTGCATGGTGCTGAGCTGCAGCCAGCTTAACAGCAACTTTCACCCCAGGTAACTTAGTTGCCCTTATGCATAAAACCTCCAAATCTACAACCAATAATATGCAGGAAGTTTCTTCTGCTTCTTTGTGGCAGATCACTTCTGAAAGGTAAAGATGCAGGCTGCAGAGGCTTACTGACTGTGTTAACAAGGATAAAGCACTCAGAGAACTACACATCATTTCCAATAAATGACGACTTTGTCTCAGTGAATTTTATTCTCCACCACAGAGCATCAAATGAGTAATGATATTGCTGAGAAACAGCAAACTGCAGATTGCCCAGAGATGCCAAAGTCCCCATCCCTGCAGAGAGCCAAAAGCCACCCGGCTGTTGTGGGCAGGTGGCAGGCACTGAGGGTGGCACCAGACGTCACCTCCAACCCCAGCCCTTCTGGGAAGTCATCTATCTGGTCCTCAGTGAAATAACACTTCCACTGTGCACACAGCATTAAAATACTAAAGAGACTGACACGTAAATCACATTCCAAACTAATCAACTGGGAAAATGGAAACAGGCTAGCTCATTTTTAAGTTTCTTTAAAAGTTTCTATATAAAACTTCCTTTCCTTTAAAACTTAAGCCTAGTATCTATCCCTCACCACCATGAAACAAATGTCCCAATGATCTTTCCTTCCCTCACACCTTCCCATTTGGAACAGCTACCGTGGCTATCATACAAACCCTGCTTAGGCATCTCCCAGCACACAGACAGCTTTCTCTAACACTAAAACAGGGAAATACCGCCTATTGGAAATCTCCAGCTGAAAAGAGAAGCTTCTAACCTTTCCTTCTTTGGACAGTACAGAGTAGATGTGAGGGCCTTAGATTTGTGTAGTCAGGCCTTTCTTCCGCCATTATTTATTTGCTAAAGAAGAAACCCATCCTCTGGAGAAACAGTATTTTCACAGCAGTCAGTGACTACACAGCTGAAACACTGAAATCAACAGCTGGATTTAAGTTACGGCCTGTAATAAAGAGATTTTAAGCACTGTCCCCATGACATTGCATTGTATAAATATTTACAGGGAGTGGCAATCTCTCAGTAAGCTCAAAACAATGAGTTACAAGATTTTGAGTACCAGAATAGACTTTGACCTGTGCTCTAATGAGAATGTGGTAGTGATCCCGCAGCAATTCTCCCTCCACAACATGGGAGGCAAACTGGACCGAGCAACTGCTGCTAGTCCAGATCATCTATAGACCCTCGCAACCAAAGACAGATCTCAACGTGATGCCACAACACAGGTGAGGCTGCCTGGATAACCATCCACAGCAAAAACCTCGAAAAGGAAAAAAAAAAAACCTGACTAAAGACACTACAGGAGAACAGATTGTCTCAGCACAGCGAGACACCAAGATCTCTATGCCACTTCTCCTTTTCACAAAGATCACATTTCAGCTCTCGTTCAACCCCTGTTTATCAGGGTGTACGTTTCAGCAGACTACCAGGGAAGATAGTACTATTTGTACTTGTTTTATACCAGCTATAACTGGGTGTTGTCTGGATAGTGCTTACAAGTTGTACCAATATCGTCTCATCAGCCTTCTGGCTTTATTTCCTCTTGAATGACTGAACAAATGAAGGCAGAGGCAGAATAGTTTTCAACCATTCTCTAATTTTATTCTCCAAGAAGGAAGTTCAGTTTTCCACCGTCTCCACTGACAACTGCAATTTCTTGATGACAAAGGAGTTTTGATAAATAGCACCAAGTTCAGAAGAAGCAGTTTTTTAAACACATGTTTTGGAACCTCTCAAATTCAGGAGAAGCGTCCTGTGTTGAGATGAACATCTCAGTATTCCTCAGTGAGAGACCAAAAAACAACCACTTTGTTTTCAGACAGTGTTGAAGTACGTCCTAAGGAATGTGGTAACAGCAACTACGAGGCTACCAATATCACCTGGTCGCAGAGCTTCTAAATATTTACTACATTCTCAATGAGCGGCTCCCAACCTATCATCTTCCTCAAAGAAGTCAAAGACTTCCAGACCTGCAGTTTGTCCAACAAACAAATTCCACGTGTTTCCATCTCTCTTTCCACCACCTCCAAGAAATGAAAATACTCCACAGTTGCCAGGGAAAGAATTCTGTGTACAAATGTTATTACTCCAGAAGAGCATTTACAACCTATTACAAGTTTAGTGGTGTTTCTTCTTTCCCATTCCTCTTGCTGAAACACATCTTAACATCATCCTTCCAATATCATTCTTGATTAAGAGTTATAATAGGAAAAAACTACATGCCCACAGTCTCTATAGTTTTACAAGCAGAGAAACTGGCCAAGTTAATGATTCTTCTATACAATGTACCATACAGTGTGAACAAAATGCTAACGTTTTGACAGTCCCATTGTTTTTGCTGTTACTCTCTAGAGATCTGCATAATGGTAAGAAGACTCCTAGAAGGTGCAGCCACCAAGTTATTGTCTTTCCAAAGCCAACTCACAGTTGCACTCTACCTTAACGAAGGTATAATATATATCACTGATCTCACATGAACCTGTGTGTCTTAATCCATAGATGTAAGAAGGCAGCATTAACCCACAACTGCAGTTAGTTTTAGACATTAGCTTGGACATCTTGCAGACCCAGAATTCTACGTGAGCCAGAAGTCTCACTTTAGATCCTACTGAACAATAAAACTACCAGATCAAAACAGCTGTAGACACTCCCTAGGAGGTTTTGTCAGTGCTGACACTCCACCTTACCCTCAACTACCTGCAGACTACTTACAGTGTTCTGCAGTGGATCTGAAAACATCCAAACCCTGCTTCTTCTGTGCAGGAGCTTCATCAGCAACAGAGAAAGCTTCTCAGCATTTTACCACTCAGATTCTAACAGCATGGTTTCAGAAGTTATTTTCAAGAGGTTTTATTTAAAGCTAGGGCAGATAAATGTGATTTCACCTGGCCACATATCAGTTAGACATAGGAAAAGGTCTGCACTTGTGTATCTTTGGTATAACAAAAATGGACAGCTCTTAAGACTAAATAAGCCAAGTTCATCATACACAGTTTCCACCGTTAACAGTTAATTTGAACCCAACCTGCTGAACAGCTGATAGACCTGGTATGTTTAAGACTGAGAACATCTAAAAAGTCTTCATCGCCTACTCAAGTATGTGACTGAATACTGGAGTTACTCAAGCACACACATAAATTGCAGAAAGACTCTTTGAGGTGTTATTATCAGAGCAAAGACAGCCCCAAAGAGCATTTTCATGAACATTTACTTTTCAAATCAATCACAAGCACAGGCAGCCTCAGGTCAACAAGCCCTTCATCCATACACAAATTATAGCTCTCCCTCCCTGCTCTCCAAAAACTGGGAGCACGTGAACTCCGAGGATTTAATTGGGAACACGGAGATGAAAGAAACCTGGTTTTATTCCAAAGTTGTTGGAAAACCATGCTCAGCGAATACTGCATTTTACTGCTTAATAACATTAATGGAATAATGAGCTCAAGATAAGGAACAGTTATTTACACTGCCCTTAACTCTATTTATCACAGCCGTGGTGCTCCCAGTACCTGCTTATCACACACCCTCGTGTGACTACTTCACAATCTCACTAGATCTTTGCAAGACTAAAAATGCTAGGGCCTGATTTTGAGGAAAGCCCTACATGATGCTGTAGCACATTACAAAGAATGCAGCTTCCGGCCTCCTCATGGCTCACTGGAAGAGACCCTGTCTGTGCTTTCCCAGCCCAGTACTAAATCAACTACATGGAAACTGCAAAGAGGCAAATTTAGTTATGGAAAGTTGCAACTTGGAGTCAGTTTTTTAACTCTGCTTTTATTACAATTGCTTATTTTTCCCCATTTTCTCTTATTCCCTTCTTCCTCCTATGCCTCAGCTTTGTGAATTTCCTTCCTGTGTCATGTAAATTGAAGTTGCATAGTCCCCAGTCTGCCTTTTCTGCCAGCTGTTGTCACAACTCTTCTCCCACACCTTCCTGAGCCCATAACACACCTTCCTTTGTATCAGGCCTTCCCCCACCTCTTCCTCCAGTCACATTATTGTTCTTATACTAGCACACATAGAGATTTAGGATACTTCCAGCACAAAGAAACTACCTTGGGACATCCACACGGACACAAAAAAAGATCACGGAACTGCTGTTCAGGTTACTCCATATCCACCTCCTACTGTACAAGAACTACAGGCTGATCAGGGATGAAGAAGGGCAACACACGCTTCTTCAAACTAAAGAAACTCCAACATTTTTAAGCCTACACGTCTCAAATACTGGAAGCTGAATTCAAAGTATCTGTACAATAGATGATTAAGAGTTAGTTAATACCACTGATGAGAAAATGTGAAAACACTGAATGACACCAATTTATGTCTTTTCTCAAAAGAAATAAAGGTTTTAACAGGTATCATAAAAATGATACACTTTTTTGCATCAAGTCTGATCATAAAAACAGTATTTTTACTTACAGACCAGGTCTAGAGAGCTGGCATCAGTTCCTCTAGCCTAAGGAAAAGGGCTCATCTCACAACAGTACCTCAGGTGCAGACCAAATACACCTAAGTTTTTCTTCCTTTAAAAAATAACCATATAGGTTATGAATTTAAATATAAGCCTAGAGCTAAGAACAACGTTTGCAGTGTGAATCACACTAAGGAGAGATGTAAAGTATTTTGACTCCTTAAGAAAGGGCCACACTCTTCAGTTCTGTGGGAAAAAAGCCTTAGAACTGAGGAAAGATAAAAAGAGCGATACAGTAACCAAACACAAAGTTAACCTACCAGATGATTTCTTCTGGAGCAGTTTTTTCAATTGGCATTATTATAAGACAACATTCCCTATAACGAGGGTTAACAACAGTAATTCTGATGACTATACCATATGAAGCTGCATTCAAAAGAATACTCAAACGTATGCCAAAAACCTAAGAAAAGTGATTAAAAAACTAACTTTAAAGGTCATTCTTAAGACCTGAGATGCAAACATGTTCCAAAAGTTAACAGAAGCATGATAGGAAGCATCCCAATAAGTTCATTCCCAACCTGACTACAGCTCAGCTCCAAATAGCTATTAACGTAACTAAAAAGAAAGCAAACCCTTAAACTGCTGAGGTCAAGTAATACAGTTAAAAACTATATCAACTGCATGTTTGCTATCTGCAGCCTCTTTAGTACTACTGTGGGAAAGCCTCCATAGAAGGGCCAACACACGTACTAGCAGACTGAGTCCAGTTACTGACCAAATCGACATGGTTGCGTACCCTTGACTTCTATCAGTAGATGCTGGGTGTAAAAACATAGGATTTGACAGTGCTGGCTTAAGTCATCATAATAGAGTAAGTATATCCTAAGCATCATCTCTGTTCTCATCAGCTGTGGTTCAGAGATTAAAGATATGTAAACTAGAACCAAAACAGTAAGTTGCCTGGAAGATGCAGTGCTGTCTTCCTTTGTGGCAACAACAAGGTCCTGCTTCAGTCCAGGGAGGCAGGTCTGACCTGTAAGCACCTCAGCATCACCAATCAGATGAACAGGGAGCATGCTACCATGAACCCGTGCACAGTCTTTCA
Source organism: Bambusicola thoracicus (assembly GCA_002909625.1). Classification (NCBI taxonomy): domain Eukaryota; kingdom Metazoa; phylum Chordata; class Aves; order Galliformes; family Phasianidae; genus Bambusicola; species Bambusicola thoracicus. Next base: position 12,988 of record PPHD01015500.1, read on the forward strand.
CGAGGTTTTCATCTCTCCACTGCTATATCCTCAAGCAAGCTACATGCTAAAATCCATGCTACAGAGGTGGAAGAATGACTGTTAAGAGCTATTCCCTCCTCCAATCCCCTCCCCCAAATGTCAGAGTTCAGGCTAGGAACAAACCCCATTGACTCGTTCTCCTTGTGACAGGAGAAGGGGGAGATGGGGACCCACCTACACACTTCCGAACTTTCATCACTTCCTACATTCACTAGCTTGGCATGAAAGGGTAACCCGCACTACTTGAGGATATCTTTAGGCATAATCCAAGAATCCATCCACATCCCAAACCGGCTGGAATTTGGTGCATGTTTTGGTACTTTTTACAGCCAGAACTGAAGCATCACCCACTTCTGTGCAAGCAATTGTCAAACAGCATTGAGTTTATGTCAGGAAGCGTTATGTTTGCTTGCTCATGATGCAGTTACGACACTGAAAGCACCAGAGAGCAACTGAGCCATCAGGTGTGGGAAACAGGGAAATGACCAGCAGGCAGCTGTGAGCCTCAGACCTAGCACAGCAACTAGTTTAGCGTGCACTCAGCCCCTCTGCTTTGAGTACCACCCCACCTGCAAAGGCACCTTAATCCTTCAGCTGTGTTATTCACGGCATTTTTCCACAGCGAATGTCAAGACGGAGAAGTCATGTCGCAGTTAAGTAGTGGAGCACTAAGAGAACCATAGAAATACAGAGTAACTTTTCTGGAAGGGACCTCAAAGCCTGCCTCGTGCTGTGGGCAGGGCTGCCACCCAGCAGCTCAGCTGCCCAGGGCCCCATCCAACCTGGCCTTGAGCGCCTGCAGGGATGGAGCACCACAGCTTCTCCGGGCAGCTGTGGCAGCGCCTCAGTCGAAGAGGACCTCGCTCAGTGGGCAGCGGATCACACCAAAGCTATGTGCCTGCACACAGGACAGGCGCAGGGCCACGAATCAGGAGGGCAGGCGCGATGCGATGCCACCGGGCAGGGAAATAGAGGAGAGGGCCCCAGAGCCCATCGTCACCCCTCACTTACCAGCAAACAGTCCACGTTCACTTCGGATTTGGGATCCTTTAAAGTCCCGTCGATTTTTTCAAACCGAGACTCAAAACTTTCTCCCGTCGACATGTTTCCGACGATTAAAAAGCTTCCCTTATTCCAGATCAAACGTTAAAAAAAACGAAAAAGGAAAACATACAAAAAAAAATTTTAAAAGGGGGAAAAAAAAAAAAAAGACAGCAAAAACAGGAACCAGCACGCACAAAAGAGAAACCGCAGAGCCTACGCAGGGCTGCGGAGCGCTTCCCGCGCAGTCCCTTCAATCACGGCGGTCTCCGGGCGAGTCCCCGCGCCGCGACGAGGGAGGAGAGGGCCGCGGGCGCTCCCGCCGCTCACAGCCCCGCCGCGGCTCTCCGCGCCCTCCCGCCTCCGCGCGGGCCCCCGCGCCGCAGCGGCCTCATTCCCGCGGCCGGGCAGCCGCGCTGGCAGCAGCGTAGCGGTTCCTCCTTCTCGCCCTGCAGCAGCGGCCGGGTCCGGGAAGACCGAAGAAGCGACGACAAACCGAGGAGGTGGGAGGGGGGGAGGTCAGAGAGGCGCAGCGCGAAGCAAAACGACCCACAAGGCAGGACAGCCCTCCCGGCGCCGCGCCTCAGTGCCTCGGGCTCGCTCCGTCCATGGGCGCAGGTAGCGCGGGGCACGCTGCCCCCCTCCTGGGCCGTGCCAGCAGCGCCCCGCGGGAGCGCTTCAGCGGCGGAGAGGCGATAACGGCATCTTCCTTCCTCTTCTTCCTCGCCGCTCGCCGCTCGCCGCCGCTCCTCAACCTGCCGCAGCCCGGACCGCCCCGGGACCGAGCGGCGTGAGAGGCAGGAAGGAAGGAGGCGGCTCAAGGGGAGGGCAGAGCGCGAGGTCCGATTGCGAGGGCAGCGGCGAACGGCACCAACATGTCCGCCTTTCCTGTTTGAACAGTGAGGCGGGGGGGGGGCGACGGCAGGGACGGATGCGCAGCACGCACGCGCGGGAGGAAGGAGGCGGAAGGTATGCGCGCGCGAGGCGGGGGCGGCGCTCCTTCTCCACCGCTCAACGGTCGGCGGGGGCGCGCGCACGCCGTACCCGCGGGGCCCGGGAAGGAAATGGGCGGGGCTTGGGGTGGCGACGCGCGGAGGGTGGGCAGGGCGCGTGCGGGGCGGCGGTTAGGGGCGGTTGGTTAGGGGCGGGGCCCCCTCAGCGACGGGGTGGTGACGGGTCGGGCAGGTGGCCCTGCGCCGTGCTGCTGCCCACGGGGACGCTGCCAGGGGGTTTGGGTCAGTGAGGGCGCTGTGTGAGAGCTTCTTAAGTCAATAGCGCTACGTGGTGTTTCCACGGCCGTGGCTAAGAAACAAAGCGATCCGTAGCCAAGCACTTGGGCGCGTCAGCTGTTCCAGCGTGGATATTCACTGCCTGCCGTCTTTATTTATGTGTAGAGAAAGAAGTCCTCCTTGCAGCCTTGATATTAAACAGGGTAAAAAAATGCCATGGGCTGATGCAGAGCTTGTCATGGTGCAGTTAGGCACCCAGAAGAGTGCAGGCCCAACTCTTCACTGCATGTCAGCAGTTTTGCAAGGGAATCATAGAATGGTTCAGATTGGAAAAGAGCTCTAAGACCATCTTGTTCGACCACCCACCTACCACCAATATCACCCACAAAATCATTTCTCCCAGTGCCACACCCACACGGTTCTGGAGCACCTCCAGGGGCAGTGACTGCACCGCCTCCCTGGGCAGCCTGGGCCACTGCAGCACTGCTCTTTCTGACAGGAAATTTCTCCTAATATCCAACCTGAACCTCCTCTGGCACAACTTGAGGCCATTCCCTCTCATCCTATCACTACTTATGCAGGAGAAGAGGCTGACCCCCACCCCGCCACAGCCTCCTCTCAGGGAGTTGTAGAGAGCGATAAGGTCTCCCCTGAGCCTCCCCTTCTCCAGACTGAACGATCCCAGTTCCCTCAGCCATTCCCTGGTAATACTTGTGCTCTAGACCTCTCAGCTTCATTGCCCTTCTCTGAACACGCTCCAGTGCCCTTGATGTCATTCTTGTAGTGAGG
>PPHD01015501.1:3612-16067 GCA_002909625.1 Bambusicola thoracicus
TTTCCTTCTATTTCTAGGAGGCATAAAAAAGAAGCACCGTTATAATTTTAAGCCACCAGAAGTTATTCACATCAGCATTACACTATGCTTTTCCCTTTCTCCATTTTTCTGTTTGTCAAAGCAGAATGTCTTCCAGTATAGGAAGAGACAGTACAGTGAAGCAGTATGCTATAGCACTGACTTCCAGTAACTGCAAGCAAGGAGTTGATTAGCTCACTTTATGGATTCTCTCTTGAACAGAGGAATTATGGAAGTAGCATCCTACAGACTGTCCCCCTCACTGACCTGAGGTGTCAATTAGGAAAGTAAAAGTTCTGACTGAGGGTTTTTCTATGGTTTGAATACATGAGGGTGCCCTATGGGTTCTCTGCTGATTAATGAGGTGCATTCTTGCAATTCAATGATTTCCTTGATTACTGATTCCTTTTCAATCTGCCCTTGTTTTAATGGAAAAATTCAGTATGATTGAAGTATCCTCCTCAGTCAAATTTCCTTGAATTTTGTCAAGATTAAAAAGTTAACAGTCAAAGAAGTGACAGGTGAACTAAGCAGGCAAGATCCTTTCTCCATTGGGTGGGGATCCCAAAAGAAATCTGAGTTTTCTGGAACTAGAAAAAAGGTTTTTTTCATTGTATTTTCATTGTATTAGATGAAATGATATGGCTTAAACGTAACACTTCAATAAGTGTTAGAATAAGAACAAGGTTCTTATAGAAGCTTGTCAGTTAAATCTCTCTTCAGTATAGTTCAGTGTCACCAAATCAGCATTTTCCAATGAAATAATTTTCCAATAATTTATTAGAAAATATTGACCAGTTTTGATCTTTGTCATACATGCAACCAGGCCAAGAGAGTATTTCTTTTTCTCAGAAGGGTGGTCTTAACTTCTTTTCATGAACATGTCTTGTTTTATGTCAGCTTGAAGGAAGGATAGAAGGTATTAAAACTGGTTGTCTTAAATGAATTGAGGTGGACGTGATCAAAATGCCTTCACATCCTTCTTCTGGAAAGAAGAGTTTTCTGTCTCCTCTTTCTTTTGTTGCCACAGGAAGAGAATGATTTTCTTCATACTCAAAGATCTGTCCTACTTAATTGCTATGAATTACTGAATCAGCCTGCTTTGTTTTGAACTTGTTTTTTCAGTTTTTCCACTTAGTCTGCCTTATAACAAGTTTGTATGCTGAGAACTGCGAGTTAAGGAGTTGTTTTTATTCTTTTCTAGCATAAGTAGATTTTTCATTAAAACTAAGCGTTAAATGAAGAGTGAAAGGTGAACAGTCATTTCTAACAGTTAGTATCACTAAATGCAGCCTGTGGTTCAATTAATGTTCTGTTAGGAAAAAAAATAAATCCAAAACACACTGACCCACAGGGAACAGCAGGTGCTCATTAGAAGTGTTGAACTGAACATTAATAATATAATTGTGTGTTTGGAAACTATGACAACGGTAAGGAGTGGCAATAAAAATAATTTTCTATTATCTATATATATTATTTTTTCCCTTATCTACACTTGATCCCAGTGGCAGATAACTTACACTAAAACTATGTGTGTGGCATGGAAAGAGAAAATTTGTCGTAGGAGAACTGGTGAAAAAGAAGCATGAAGCCAAGGTGAGACCCCCCCAAGAAGCAGTTCAAGCTGAAGGTAAAAAAAATGCTTGGAAATTTTTAGTCATAATGGAGGTACAAAAGTGTAAGCCAGCTGTCTTCAGGTTCTGTAGTCATTAAAATCTTCTAATAGGAAATCTGAGGCATAGTCTACCTGGAAAGATTCTCCTTCACTGAGAGTTTTTAGGAACAGTGTTTGCTGTGAAGACCTTTTTTCTTCTTCATGGCATGGACCAGGAGGATTGCAGTGGGGTAAAGTCATCAACAACGTTTATTGAAGACATAATTTGGATCTCTGCTGCTGTCAGTGAAGCTAAGAAATAAACAAATAATCAACTGTGAGATGAAAATCACCCTAATTCCAAATGTGGCCTAAGCTGATAACTCCAGTGGCATGAGTATTCAGCCATTTATTCTTCCATAAAGTAATTGTTCTCAATAATTGCTTGCAAATGACAGTTACCTTAAAAGGTTTGTAGAAGTAAATATATTTTTATGTGTTTGTGTAGCTAACAATACCCTGAAGTAGTGAAATAGAAGCATCCACTTAAACGTAGAGTTTGTACATGGAGAAAGAATGAGATCCAGGACACTAACCAGCCACTGCACTGTGCAGTCGCTCGTTCTGCACTAGGCAGGATTTTCTATCCTGCAGCCATTTTAGCACTACATTTTTGGGCAAATCGAAAGTATTCTGACTCTGAGAATCTCTATGGTCATGAGTCTCAGAAAAAAATAAATCTCTGTCAGGAATGCTATAAGCAAACTGTCTGACCGGCTTTTGATCAAGTTTGATTGCCAATTTTTGGATAATTCTTTTATTTCCTATATTTTGAGTGCCAATTGTGGATGTCTTCTATTTTTATATCTTTGGTATATGCACATTGGCATCTTTATTCAGTTTCTGTAGTGCGTTCTCAAGACTTACAACCTCCATGCTCTACCACCTCCCCCAGAAAAAATGCATCTTGCTGTTTGTGAACAGTCTGGTCTTTGCTTGATGTAAAGCAGCATTCCTAATGATTTTCTGGCAGTGAACTGTTTTACAGTTCAGCCTGTTAAAATACCAGCTGAAATCTAAACTTTTTTTTACCTTTTTTGGACCCTCTTGCAATTTTATTCTTCAAAAATAATGTATTATCTAGTTAATATTAGAACAAGCTGAGTGCAGTGTCCGAAGGTATCACTCCCCAGTAATCAGACTTTTTCAGTCAAGACTGTTTTTGTATACTCCCCTTTCCTGCAATTTGAATCCTGCTCTTAGAGGATGACAGAAAAAAAGAGAAATAATGACTTTTCCTCAGTGTAACCTCTTCAGTGAGGACTGTTATTGAGGACTACGTTATGATTCCAGGAGGGAAAAAGGTAGAAACACAGTGAAATTCATGTGACAAACAGATCTGTGGCAAAGTGCTAATGCTGATGATTACACAAAGTAGTTCTAACAGGAAGATGTGAATTACTGTCAGATGACTTTCAGGATATCTTCCTGGCTAGCACTTTTTCAAATAATGGAATTATAGAGCAAGCTAGCTTTCTGATGTACAATTGAATTAGGTAGCAGATAGCAATTTCACATTCTCACTTTTTTCATGGTAAAAATTAGTCATTCTATTCTACCTCCAAAACCTTGCAAGCTCAATCCATGGGTGGGAAAGAGATACCTACAGAAGAAGGAAAGCTGCATCCATTGAAGGGCCCTTTAAGCACAAAGTGGAAGAAGGAACTTTGTTCAAGCGTCAGGGGCAGAGGGTGAGCAAGCCAGCCCAAGGAATGGGAGAAAGAACTTTCTCCTCTGCTTTACTGCAGCAAATCTAGAAGAAAAAAAATATAGGAATGCAGCTTTGAAACCTCAAAAATTTCCAACTGCCAAGTAATACTTATATTGAGTTAGCCTTTGAGTTAGACGAGGATCTGTTTGGGGCTAATTTGGGGCCTTATTAAGCTAATAGAAATGCCTTCTATGCCTTTTGACCTACCCCTTCTCCCACATACTAGTACAAAGACAATCATAATCAAATAAAGTCTAAGGGTTGACCTGAATACAAGAGCATTGCTGAGCATGGTATCCATCACTGCCTGACTGCATGGCACTTCTTGCTTTCACACATTTTCAATCAATTATTTCTGTGTTTTCTGCCAAGGAAAGTGATTTGTCAAGTGCATGTCTGATCCGAACAGCAGTTCTAGCCTTTAACTGAATATCTGTATGTTTCAGGTTCCTCAACTGCGCGCCTACTTCTTTGTCAGCTGCACAACACCATTTCTTGTGGTAATACCTATCAGGGAGCCATAGTCACTTTAATCTTCCTGTTTCCCCAGCTGGATGCTGCATTTATACAAGGGATAGGAAACACGGTGCTACCATTCATCCAAAGGAAAAGAGTAGGAGAACATCTATCTTTATCTATCCTAACTGAGAAAAGGAAAAATGTTTTAGCTTATGTGGATATGGTTGTCCTCTCTTTTCTAGGAGACAGATGAACAGGGAAGGTTGCTGTTGATACTGCCAAGGTATTGCGTATCATATTAGGGAGTGGACCTTTTGCTGACAAGCTAACATGACACTTCTGAGGCAAAAGCTGCAATTGAGCTGCAGAAGAAGTTAACATTGTAAAAGCTTTTTTTGTTGCATTACGTAGTTAAACATGCTGCATGCAGTCAAAGATTCTGCTTTAGTTGTTATTCTTGCATCTGTAGCTAAATAGCCACTTAGTCTAACTGCCCCCTTTTGCTTTATATTCATTTGAACATTCTACAATGCATTTTCCTTTAATTCATTTTCTCTTCTCTCAAATTACATAAGAAATCATCAGTTCTTACTGAGGCTTCCATGCAAGTATATCAGCAAGCTCTGCTCTCATTCCCCGCAGCTAAAAAACCTGCTTGTATCAGTGGCTCCCTTTTCTTATTTTTAAGTTTCACTCGAGTGATACATGTCAGCTTAGTTCATTTCCACAGTAGCTAAGCAGACTGGTATATGTTTCACTACTCCAGTTATACTGTTGTTAAAATCTGTGGGTTTTTTTTAATTATTATTATTATATTTTTTCATGAGTTAATTCTGAAATACTTACCTGATGAAAAATATTTAGATATTAGCCACATCAGTGTACCCTGCAGCCCAGGGACTTCAAACATTTGGAGTTCTTACTGGAAGGCTGTGAACTGCTGAAATATATGATACTAGCTGCATGCTGTTCTGAGACTTGAGTCACCCAGTTAGAAAGTTTATATTCAGGAGAAAACCGTTGTAGCAGTGGTTGACATGACAAATGGTTTTGTAAATGCAGCTCCAAGGAGATCCAACAATGTGTAGAGTACATCTGAATGAAGGGTTTGTCAATATAATCATTTGTTCTGTGATGTGGATGCCATTAGCCACAAAACTGTGTGATGCTGTGAGTATGGAGTTTGGAGATGAGATAGTTTTGCAAACAATTATAAGCAATTTGGCAAAATAATAAGAATCCTGAAGCCATAGGAAAAAGAGCCATATATCAGCCTATCTGATGATTTGAGAATAATTAGGAATTTAGAAATCATTTAACGGCTTCATGTAGAGAACCTGTCTTCTAAATCAGGTCTTACTTTCATCTCCTGTGCATTTTTTTTTCTTCTGGAGAAATTCTTTGAACTTTGGACAGAGACGTCATGGAATTTCCCAGTGATGGTGCTTGTGGCTGAAATACACAGAACGCAAAAGAGGTCACAAAACACCATTGAGTGCATCCTTTCTAACAGAGCTGCAAATGCATTTGACAGATGCTTGAGGAAAAATGTAGATAATACATTGCAGGGATGCCTTCATCACATTTTTGTTTTTTCTTTCCCTGTGCAGTGCTAGCCCATGTGCTGAGAATGGATTTCCTTCCTACTGAATTGTCTCCCAGTGTAGACATTTGAAAGGAGCTGCCCCTTCTAAGCTGGACAGTAGCCAACTGGATTAGTGGTGAAAGAGAACTCTGGTACAGTTGCATCTAGGCAGTGTTAAACTGCCTAGTTCTAGTAGTCTAGACTCTCATTTTCTTCTCTTAAAGTGTCCTGTCAAATTCTGCTAGGTCCTCAGCAGGTCTAAGTCACTATTGTACCTCTTATAACAATATACTACTATAGGTTTTCCCAGCCAGTCATTTTTCACTGAATGTTGAATCTGAAGATGTAGGAAGAAGCTGGAGAACACTTCTAATTTGCTGCTTCTCATCTTTGCTGTTAACTGCCTTTGGCTTCATGGTGGCTTGCACAATCGCATCAGGAAATGGGTGTGCAGGGAACTGGGAAACATCAGTACTGTTTAGATGATTGAGAGGCATGCCAGTGTGTGGGTGTTTTATAAAGGGTTATATGCAAATGAGATAGATTGGAAGGGAGTTTTGGCAGGAGGGCAGAAAAAGCAGAATAGTTACTCAGATCCCTACTAATAGCCAGGTTTGTTGCTGTTGGAGAGGATTTTGCTCACCCAGGGTGATGATAGGGCTTTTTTTGCCAGAGAAAGAGATCAAAAGACTCTCATCTGTGAGACTGCCCATCACTATGAGAGCTGGGAAAAATAAAAAAAACCTACTGCACATGTTCTCAGACTGCCTGAATTGGAGTTTGTCCCCATAGCCGTAATGAAGGCTAAATTACAGCTACAACTTGGACGCCATCACTTCAGAAGTGTTTTTGGAGAGCCAGTCAGTTGCATTTGGTAAGCTAAGCCATATACTGATTTGGAGAATCATGTCCTGTGCCACTGTGCCCCAACAATGGTTTTAGAGGAGCTTCGGATGGTGCCAAGCTGGATGGGTTCACTTGGTGGTACAGTTGGCAGCAGCAGGGCTGTCACATACCAGCTGGTGGCACAGAAATTGAGGGAGTGGCAAGCATTAATGCTTTAGAGAGCAGTGCTCCTGGGCTCTGAACTCTCAAGAAGAGCTCTTCAGTTGGGATCTCAGAGCATAGGTTGGTGCATCTCAACTGAAAGTGCAGAATTCATTTTGAAGGAAAAGCCAAATATAAGATGGGAAGTGTTCGTGAGTCCAAAGGAAATTGGCAGAATTAATTCAAGCCTTTCCCAAATATTGCGTGACTGCCATGTATTTCTTCTCCACAGAGAACCTGTGATGAGTCAGTGCTGAAGGGTGAAGAGCTGTAGCCTACTGAGAGGAGTGGGTGGATGTGGTAGGGAAGGAATAGGATTTCATTTCCTTTCCTGGTGGTGGGAATATTGTCTACATTTCTCTTGGTAGAAGATTCCTGAAATTTCCACCTCTAATGAGCGTGGAAAAATATTTATCCCTTTCTCTGTAGAGCTACATCTCAAAGAGTATTATCATGTCTCTCCCCAATTGTTCCTACTCTAAACAAAATATTCAAATTCTTCAACAGTTCATATGGGATATTTTTTTCCAGTTTTCTTAAAATTTCTCTTTATTGTCTCTCAGACTCCCTTTAATTGGGCTTTATCCTTCTTGAATTATATTAATTGTATGCTAGCCGAGGCCTTACTGATAAAGCAGAATCATCTTACAGACAGTAATTCCACTGCGTTCCCATATAGACTTTCAATACAAATTTTAGTCTCATGTTCAGCTTGTGATGATGTCTAATTTTCTTTCTGCAGTAACAATGCTAATCTTTCCCCATATGGTGCATGAACAGCTGATTATCCCTACCTATGTATAGATCTTTACTTTTCTCTTAATCAATTATACCCCTTTTCTTACAGTAGACAAATTGTTCTATTTTCAAGATAGTTTTGAATTCACTTCCTGTTCTGTGATATGCTTTCAACCCCTCTAACTTGCTGAATTTTCAGATTAAATGAGCACTTCTTGCTCCTCTTCTTCAAACCATTAATGTAAATCTGACTAGCCTCAGGCCCGAAGCACACCCCTGCAGAATTCCTTTGATGTATCCCACTGGTCTCAATCTCAACCATTGATAGGTACGTCCTAAATGCAGTTCACCACTCATTTATGCACCTGACCAGTAGTGCTCCTATTAGCTTTTATCTGGTAATTTTACAGACATACAGAGAGAGCAGTAGTAGTTCCTCTAAGTCGTCATGTGACCAAATGGAGCCTTTGGTCCTCCTGTAAGACAGACTTGTCATTTTTTTCTGAATCTCTTGTTACCCTTCTCTGCTACTAACCCAGTGAAAATGCATTATTTTCTTGAATATGAACGGCCAAAATTACAGCCAGTATGCCAGACGTCTCAGGATGGTGGTTAATCTTTCTCTTTCAACTGGAAATTTGTTTCCAGTTACATCAGGGATCATATTTGTCTTGTTCCAGGGTAAATCCAATCACTGGCTCATAGTCATTCTGTGATTTATAACAGGTGGTTCTTCTCCTTTGGTTTTCATTTCAGAAATCATTTGTTTACTAAGCTGTAATTCTTCTTTCCTAGTTGTGGGAAGAAGGGGGTTAAAATAATTTAATGATGTGATTCAGTTTTCATAGTAGCATCCCACAAAATGGATTATGTTGGTTAGTGAGAATAATGATCTGAATGTTCCTAGACTTTATTTTCGCTGTAAACTTTTGTCTCCATTTAAAGACTCTGTAAAAACTGAAAACTAAAACAGGGTTGAGTGATAGCTTGATATTGCATGAAAAAACCCTAAGAGCTAAACGGGAACAAATTTAAATGCCCAGGTGACATCTTTAAATTTTGTTGGAGTAGCAAGCATGATGGAAATTTTATATCCTGAAGCTAAATTAAATAGTTTCTAGTTTAATAATGGCCGTTTATTAAAATGAGCTAATTTAAATCATCAGCGTATGTATCACAGGTTTAATGCCATGACTCTTGCAAGGTATGATTTAAATGACTCAAGTTAACTCTCCCTAGCACAAGTCATAGCTCTACCTTGTTTTAGACAGGCTGTTCGCTAATGGCACAGGACTTCGTCCTGCCAGCTGCATCACTAGTTCTCCTGCACTCATCAGGATGAACTACAACAAAGGTACGATAATTCCTTCCCGTTGCCCAGTCTAGACTGCATGGCAGTGTGCTGTGGCTTGGATTTGTCCAGCCTGAGTCAGGTCTTCTCAACAGACAAGAAGTGAAAATTTTGCAGTAAGTTAATGTGGACATAAACTTCTACATGTAGTTCCTGTATTTACTGGACCAGCTTTTCATTTTATATTCATTCCTAAAATAATGGAATAGTGAGCACTGATTTTTCTCTCCTGAGCTATGTTTGAACAGATTAGTGAAGCTTCCATCTGGAACAGCAGACACTTGCATTTTGTATGCAATAACTAGTCCATATGACTTCTGCGTTATTGACTGTTATTTTCTCAGAAGAGATACAACCTGATCAACCAAGAACCAAAGAGCTTGGCTGCCATCAACTTGCGATGGGATACTGAGTCTGATCATTTAAATTCCCTGTGTTTAAGCTTGTTCATATGTAAAGTAGGACTAATAAAGCTTTTGAGCCAGTGGATAGTGCTTTGAAATCTACAAATGAAACACAGTTATGGAAATAAAGTAGTCTGTACTTACTTTTTGACATTTAAAGAGTTATAAACATGAGAAAGATATGAAGCTCACATATTTACATGAGATAGTACAAGTTAAATGATGGGGAAAAAAAAGCCCATTAACTGGAAATGAAGCTCACTGTAATGATATTAGCTCTTTAGTAGATTAAATTGTAGGATTAAATTTGGCCATTTAAGAATTAAATTACCTTTTATTGTTAGCCTTGTTCAATGATATAATTTAGGACCTAGCTCTCTCCTCATTTCTTACTCACTGCCTTCTACAGATATGTGCAGGGGAGAGCTGTTCTCTTTAACACGAAAACATGGCCATCTCCCTCTCTGATGTTTATTGTACATTTAGTTGTACTCTTGTGACTTCTGTCTGAGTCATTTACCTGCATTTCCCAGTACAGCTCCTCAAAACTACTTTGAGGTAGATTTCAGAGTGCTTCCAGAAAGACAAAAGGGATTAGAGGATGTTGGAGGGATTTAAAACTTTGGAAGTGAAGGTGCTGGAGTCTGGGAAGAACGGTGCAGGGACTTAGGAGACTCTGGCCCTATGAACAACTTTATCTATCCCATAGGCTCTGAAATGATATCTATCCTGTTTCTTTCATTGGCTGATGTAGATACTTTCGTGATTTTCTAGAACCTGTTACATTATCTATTGGCTCTTAGATAAGAATTTTACTAGAGCTCAACTTCTAATGATTTTCCCCTAAGATCTTCACTAGGATCATTTTTGGTATCTCTGTAAGAACTGCATTAGCTTCCCCTAATCACCATCAGCATGCAGGAATGAGCCTTTATTTCATTTGATCTACCTTCCTGGCCAGCTTTTGGCATGGTGCTTGGGGCCACTTCCCATTGTAGTAAGCTGCTAGCTCCAAGGTAGGAATTAAGCTATCAGAAGTGGAGGAGTACTGCTGGATAGCCATTTTCCCAGGACCATAGTGGTTGCCACATGTCACTGCTATGTATAAAGGTTACGAATCTATTTTGCTTGGTTATTTTTTCTACCACAGTTAGCAGAATACTTAATTTTTCTGTTAGTTTTGTGGTTGTTCTTTTCCATGAGCAATGAATAAATTCACAAGGCAGAAAAAAGTATGGCAAAAAGCTAGAGAGCTTCATGGTTTCAGAAACGATGCTAATATATTCAAGTCTGTATTCTGCTTTGGGCCTGAAGTGTATAGAGATAAATCCTTTACTCCCTGCTCTGCCCTGAAAATAATTAGAATGTGTTTTATATCTACAGAGTAGTGAAGGATGTCTTAATGTTTTAATAATCCTGTATCTTGTGAATTAATGCCAAGCTGTTTGTTACATACACTGAGGAGATTCTTTTCACAGCTACTTGGTAGCATCCTGTAATCTCCTGAACTTTTACCAAGGTAAGTAACTTGACAAGTAGCTTTTACTCTCCTTTAGAAGTACTTGCTGGGTCCAAATCAAATTGCCAGAGTTGTCTGTGTCTGAAGAGGAGGGATGTAAAGAACAAGCAAATTGACATTCATTAATTTACTGGGACTTTGTCCAAAAAAATGTCTTGGATTTTGTAGCCTGAGAGGGGAAAACAATTACAGAAACCTTAATGGAAAACAGATCTTTTCAAAAAGATTGGCATTTCCAAGATACACTGGAGTTTTAAATAAAGATTGAGCAAGGTGTTTTATCACTGGAAACCAATATGGGTGGGCTGCTCTGAAAGTAATGCTTCCTATTTTGTTCTGTTGGTCCATGATGTCAGAGGTGGATGTTACAGAAGCTGACATAGCAGCTGTAAAATAGTTTGCCACCTACACCAGTGCAGATATTTGTGAGCATGGCATGCAGACTCTTGTTCATCACTGGAGGAAATGCATAGCTAGTAATGGCAACTACATTGAAAAAAGTAGTGTTTTGTAGCTGAGAATTTGCTCTATTGTGTAGTGTTATTGTGCTCTTATCTGTTGTATTTCACATGGAAATAAATTGGAGGCATTACTTTTGGAGCGACCTACATATTAAAATACCATCACTAGAAAGGTGGTTGGAATACAGACAGTGACTGTATTTTGCTAGAAGTGGTGATGAACATCACACACCCAGAAAATAAGAATCTGGGGAAAAGGGGTACCATGCAAGAGAGTTTATTTTTTGACTTACATAAGCTCAGAAATCTAGCAATAGCAATCAAAAGAGCATGAAATTTACCTAGTGAACCCCAGTGGCAGCCAAATGTAGGGAATACAGCTTGCAGTGTACAGTCAGCTTTTGTGCAACTTTCCAGAAAGATAGCGGTGCCACTAAGAGAGCTGTTGCTTTGCAGTAATTCCTCTTTATGTAAGTAGTCATCAGTGAGGCCATGTAATCTCCCTCCGCCCCTGCTGTTCTTCCACTCAGTAGCACTCTGCCAGTCACCCACACAGTGACTCACCCGAGAGCCCTTTCTGCTATATACTTAGGAAAAGGTTAGAAACATTAAGCTGTTCCTTTCCTGTTCTCCCTCTCCCCCTTCCCTGTTCATAAAATCACTCGTAGCTTTCTGGTATGGCTCTCTTTGTTTTCCCTTAGAAAACTTCTTTTTCCCATAAATACCTTTGAAAGTTTTGCTTTGAAGTAATGAAATTGCTGGCACTACTACAATTCAAGAACAACCATTTTCCCCTTGTTTTTAACAAACTGATCCTTTAGTGATCATAAAAGTAGATATTCAAGTAGAAGTTCCTTCCGGCCCTAATAATTGATGGCCACGGCCTGATGATTTTGTTATGAATCTGCTGAATCCTTCTCTTAATTTTTAATGGAGTGTGTGTAAGAATATAAGACTACACTAATGAAGCATGATTCCCCATAGGCAGTGGAGGGTAGTCTTTTTTTCCTGTAGTAGGTGTATAAATATTACTGGGAAAAATCCTTTTCCCCAGATTGAAACTCTCAGTGTAACAGGTAACTCAAATACCTTGGTCAGATTTCCACAGTCTGCTTGTTCCAGTGCAGTTAGACCAGAAAGAGTTAATACTGAACAAACAACCTGGTAATAAAGAGATGGTGAAAATGAGAAATGGTGATTTTGACACTCTAGGTATTAGCTGCTCCTCCACAAGTCCTACCCTAGTAGGTTTTGGAGGTGTAATGAAATAGAGATTAGTTGCTTATTCCTGGTTCACATCTGCTTATATATTGATTTTTACATCTATGCCGTGGCTCCTGTGAAAATGCTTCAGCTAGATTTGTATCAAATTGCTTGATTTGTTGTTTCCTAGATGTTCATTTTGTGTTTGCTTACAAATGAAACATTAAACAAAATGACAGGGTAGGGAGAGAGGAGATTTATACAGAATTAAAGCTGCTTACGTGTGAGTGCTATAAACTTTTATC
>PPHD01015502.1:0-16066 GCA_002909625.1 Bambusicola thoracicus
TATAACTCTCCCCAAAAATCAACAAATCAAAACAGTGATGAGCTGCAGTACTGACACGCACAGTTCTCTCTTCCTTGGGAACATCTTGAGTTTGTATCGGGAAGAAGTGGTTTTGTATCACAAACACTGCTTGACTCAATTCTTCATCCATCAAATGCAACAATTAAGTCAATTGAAATATGGACTATTAAGTATCATTAAAAACAAATATTAAAGAGGTTTTTTTTTCCAGAAATTACTGTAAGGATTGCATGGCTGAAAAGATAAACGCAAACATTCTTCTAATGGATGGCTGATTGAAATAAGCCTGGTTCCAAATAACTTTTGTCATGACCATTCATTTATGACTGCTGCTATTAAAATTACTCACTCATCTTTTGTATGAAATCAGATATACTTTATCCATAAATTCGGCACTTGCTACAGCAGAAATGCCCACAGAGTGCATGTTTCTGCAAAGATTCTGTTAAAGTTGATATTTCTCCAACTCCAAATCAATTTAAACAAATAGAAACTTTTCCATGCTGTCAATATGCTCTGGATCAGATCCTATTGGTTATTTGTACACACTTGCTCATTGCTTTCCTACTCTGAACAAATTACCTGAAGATCTGGCTGCGTTTCAGCGTTGTCATTAGGCACAAGTTTGCACTACTAATGCTAAACTGAAATAAAAGATCAAAGAAACTTTCAATGGTGAAATTAAGGCATGCAAAGCTGAAGGAGGTGTTACTTGCAACATTTAACTCTTTTGGTTGTGAGCTTTCACTCTCTAAAGGAAATGCCAGAGAAGACAGAAACATGGTCAGATAAACGCATGCCAAATTTTGTTACCTATTCAGCACCCTCAAATCACAAACCCCTGCATTTCCCAAGGTCCATTTTGCAGCATCTCTGAGGCAGTAAGTTGCAACTGTCCTCTAAACCATAGAGAGGGAAGTGAAGCCACAGACACTACACCTGAAGAGTGAATGAGTGAGCAAAACCTGGTTCAGGGGTTGTTTCAAAAACAACTACTGCAAAAGATGCAGGCAGAAGGTGCTCTCATTGCTACTTTTGAGTAGCAAGTCCAACTTCCACGTTTTGTTTTCTGAACTCCTATACATGCTATTTTCTTTTTCTTGAAAAGTGTGGTTTCATCCATGGTCTGCCAAGAGCCCTGAACCAAACTCCTGGGCTTTTTGTGCAAATAATGCTAGTCTGAACAATCATCCAGCTGCCAACCACAGCGCAAATGTGAGCCCAATCTGTACAAAGTTGAGTTTTCTTTCTAGCTGCCCAGAGCAAAAGAACTTTCCCCTCTCTCCCCACATGTCTAGCATCATCATGGCAATAGACTAAATTCAGCTGTCTGGCCCTCTCTGTGCCTAAAAGGCATGAAGGACATGGAGGAACTGTGGGCTCTATCACATGCAAAATTTCTTTTGTAGCACATCAGACTCGGACGTGATCGCTTGTGACATGACATCAAGAAACAGTTTTGTTTCTTTCTTTACCCCCGAGCTAAATGAAGGGTTTATATTTCGCTTGTGGTTAATGCCAATGTTGATAATCATGTATCTTTTTAAGTGTCTCTGCCGTATCATGGATCGCTGCCTCTCCAGCAGCACGGCCCATAACCTATTGATAACTTGGCTCTCAGAGGTGCTTACGCTGTACCGGTTGGGATTCTTTTCCCTTCCATTAATTTCACTATTACCCCGTTTTCCCCCTTTTGTCTGTCACTCTCAATTTTGGCAGCTGTGCAATGCATTTCCTCGGGCTGAAAAGGCAGAGTAGCAGTCTCAGCAGCAAGGGTGCCCCAGCCCCACACATGGCACGGAGTCACAGCAAGGCTGCAGGTTGCAGGTCCCCTCCACCAACCCACACAGCATTCCTGTGGCAGCACTTGCCACCCGGACCCCTGTGCTGCCCCGAACTCCTTCCACCAAGTCACTCTTTGCTCCCCTCCCTCACCCAGCAGACTCTTCCAGTTGAAACAGCAGCTTTGGGAAAGATGGAAAAGCAGACAGGAGCAGCAAGCAATACCTCATTTCAGTGGTTTCACCATCCCAGTGTGGGCCCTTCCTTGCTGTGCTGGGGTTTTTCACACCTCGATGTTTGTGCTGTAGGCATTGGGTGTGATGGAGCCAAAGACCACACTGCGCCCACTGCAGTGGGAAACATCAGCTGCATGCATTCCCCAGCAGCACAGCTACAGAACACATGGTCTGAATCCAGACTTTTGTAGAGATGAACTTGTGGGTTAGTGTTTGTTGAGTAATTTTTAAGACATATGTATGCAACACGGGGGTTAATTCATTGTCTGCAAATGACTTATCAGAGCACAAACAAAAGGAAATCTAGCAAGATTTTTTTTACACTCTTGTGCAGAAGAGAGTTCATTAGCATCCAAAGACACCATTTTTAAAGAGAAAATTTTGCAGTCAGAAAGAACTTTGCAGTCAAAAGTTCCACTCTTGCAAAGAAACCCAGTCCCAGAGATGGGTATAACCTGGAGAGCCACCCGGGCAGGGCACGAGCAGCCAGAGCAGCATCTGCAGGCTGTCCTTAGGAACAGTGGCCACAAAGCAAACCAGCTTCTCAATAAAGGGCAAAGTTACCTTTAGTGTATATGAAGAGATATTAAAGGAATACCAAACAATATATTTCCTCTGAGTTTGTATTTAGGAGTCCTTTTTTTTCTCATCAGCAAATAGGAATCATTTCTTTATATTCAAAGCCTGGTGTAACTAAACAAGGACACAGACAAACACCAGGAAAAGAATCCAGCAAGCACCCTCAAAACTGCATCAAATCTCTCTAGCCAGGAAAGTATGAGTGGTTTCCATATGTATCCTCTCCTATAAGCCAAAGTTTTCCCATCTCCTTAAGTCCATCAGACTGTTTCTAGTTTTCCCTCTCATTTCTGATAACAGCCAAGAGAAGAGCACTGTTGTTTGTAATACACTATCACATACAGCTGACTGTTCTCATCTTCCTTCTGCATACTCTGCGAGACAAAAGCATACGAACACATTCTCTAGCCTCAGTATTGTTAGATGAGTATTATATAATTTTCCCATCTTCTTAATTTTGAAGCCCATTTTTTTTTCTCCTGAGCTAAGAGGATTAATGCAGTACCTTCAGCACAGAAATTCATAGTAAGCACTGTGTGTTTGTATTAATCAAAAACATGCAGCAACATGCTACCCGTGTAGATAAACAGGGTGGTTAATTGAGAGAAACGTCCTGCTCAGCGCTTTGCTTGTTCTGGTGTGCCCGTTGTGTTGGTTTGCAGTTAGGGTGAAGAAATGAAACAAAAACCACCACGTTCATTGAAATTCCCCACTGAAAAGTTAGAAATTCTGTAATGGATTTTCTGATCTCCAGCCTGAGCAACACCTACCATACATGAAGCTCTCTACTCTCGGCAGACACCAGAATTTCTTCCGTACGACACATTCTGTAAGCCATATTGCTCTGAAATTGATATTGATGGAGGACATCTGATCTAAAAGATCTATTTTGTTAAGTTTAATACGGCATATCACACGATCTTGTCAGGTGGGATCACGTCAGTGATTTATGCCATAACGTGAGTCAGCCGTATATAAATTGGGTACATTCATACAGAAAAAGGAGACAAATTTTTTTTGGCAGTACCTTCAGCTGACTTTCCCCTTTTCTTACATGCTTTTAAAGAAGGCGGCGTTGTGAGGTACAAGCAGAAGCTAAAACCCTGCGAATCTTCAACCAAGCCCAAATTCCTGATCCTGTATTTTATGTGGGTGGATCAGAGCACCAATAACAGGAAAGCCATTAGATGAAAATGAAAGTGAGCTTTCCTACTATTTTCTTTGGGCTCAGCTGTTTTTCTTCTACAAATTTCAGACCTCAGTTTGTGCAAATCTCTCTGACTAATGTTCCCTCTTTATTTTATCACTGGAACAGAGCGAGAAGAACATCACCAACATCATCCTTCACCTGGGGACTAGGAAAAATAACGTGAAAACATTCAGGTTCTTTCACAGAGTCCTGGACAAGCAACAAGGCTCCTCGCAGCCCGAAGCACACGCTGGGAGCAGAGGGAAGCTGCCCGGACAGCACCAACAGCGCTGTGCCCGGGGAAGGGCTCAGGGCCAAACTCTGCTTCCACTCCCATCCCCTCTCTCTGCTAAAGGGCTCAGACACAAACTTCAGCAAACATGCACTAATATCACCCCAAAGCTGTAATCTCATGTGGCATCTGGGTGCTATTTGCTAAGAGGGGCGGCGCTGTAAGAGGGAAAAGGCCCACCAAGACTTGTCTGTGCTACAAAACATCCATTTCTCATTTGTCATGTAGAAGTCACTTTTTGTTCTCTAGAAAATGCAGCTCTTGATGCCGGTCTCTCCTGTTGGTAGCTAGGAAATATGACTGGCAGAGGTTTCTGCCAAGAACACGCTCTAGCAGAGCTTCAAACGAGGTCTCCTTCCTATGCCACTTCCACCACACTACAGTTTTCACTTGTTCTGATGAGACCATCCCCAGCATCCCCTCTGGTCCATGATGCTTTTCACAAGATGGGCTTTTCACAGTGAACTCAGACAAGCAGAAAAGAATGTACTGAGAAAAACCAAATCCAGGCACGTGGCTCCAAAACCCAGCTACGTCCCATGAACCCATCACTCTAAGAGGAAGCTCACTCACCAGGTATAAAGCATGCAGGGCCCAGATGCCTGCACTGCCTGTGGTTCTAGATTAACATAACGTGTCCTTAACTGCGAAGCTTATTTAAAACACACAAAGCAGCTCTGCCAGTTCTCATTTTATCCCACACGGCAGCTGCCCATGTTTGCAGCTGTGAGGAAGTCAGCTGCTCGACCTGTGCCACGAGCAGCCACACTCTGCTTGTGCTCCTCAGCCCTGCTGTGTCTGGGGGAACACTTCTGTGGGAGTAAAGTTGGGTACTGAGCCAGAAGATACAAAAACCAGGGAGCTCCTAAGTTTTGCAGCTAATTTCTGTGTGTGCAGAGAAGTGAAGCAGCAAGGCCCTGCTGCAGACACAGCAGGCACACATAGGAGCTGTCTCTCGGACATATTTGGGTTGTGCATTAATCAGCTCATGAGTGGTTAAGTTAGTACCATCAGAAATATTAACTCCTTGTTAATGAGTTAACACATATCTTATTTTGTCCATCGGCAGATACAGGGCAGTGATGTTTTGAAGAAGCTGGGAAGCTTTCAACCTCATGAGGAAACATCTCCATCCACAAAGGGCAAAGGGATTACCTGTAGGT
This sequence comes from Bambusicola thoracicus, assembly GCA_002909625.1. Taxonomy (NCBI): domain Eukaryota; kingdom Metazoa; phylum Chordata; class Aves; order Galliformes; family Phasianidae; genus Bambusicola; species Bambusicola thoracicus. Next base: position 5,263 of record PPHD01015502.1, read on the forward strand.
AACTGACATAGCCCCAAGAGGAGGCTGAAAGAGAAACAGATAATGTGCTGCTAACATTTATTTGGCTTTTAGAGTTGCAGAAGTGTTGTAATAAACAGAGGTGTGCTATTACCTATTCATTTGTGGCTTTTTGGAACCATTCAATAAAAAATAGACTTCCCGATCCTTAATGGTGCTATGCAAAACAAACCTGGTGAGCTCTATCATATGAAATAGGAATTACGACTAGAAGCGATACCACATCTTTATCCTACACTTTTTTCTTTAGGGAAGATTCTCCCGCAGTTGCACAAGACCAAATCTGCAGCAAAGCTCCATAGATGTGAGAGAACCAAGAGCTGAATGCAAACAACGCATTCCAACTGACAGAGAAAGATGCGTTACATTAGTTTATATTTCTGGAGATGATCTAAGCCTTCAGTTATCTGTTACATCAAATGTCTCAGTTTTCCTTCTGTAATCTAATATCCACCATCAGGCTTGGCCTACATTTAAAATTTATACAAGTTTTTTCAGATGCTGCCATTTTGCCCCGGGCTTTTTGGGTGTTAAGCTCCAGTAATAATCTACACTGTTTCTTTAAGAAAGTTCATCCATTCACTTTAATTACATTTTCAGCCCTGGTTATTGTCCCTGTGCCTGCAAAGAATGTTTCCAGCCATAAAAAACCATTATCTGCCACAATTATGGATAACCAGAGCGTGGCCAGAGGGCAGAAATGCCATGGTGAAAGATTGTACCGCAATTCAGCGCAGAATTTATAACTTTCCTCAGGGCTAACTGTCAGCCTGATCACAATGCCTGACAAAAAGATCCAGCAAAGCAAATGCAGATGCTTCTTCTTGCCTGCATGGTTGCTCTTTTTCATATATTTTTTAAGGTGCAGTTTGTTGTAAGACATTAAGTTGCAGCCATTGGAGATGCAACGCTACGGAACAGACACCGCTCCTAATTCAGTTTGCTGGAACACAGGTTTAGACCACACGAATCCAGCAGAGTGGTTTTGAACACACGTTATTCTCTGCACAACCAGAGCGTTTCAAAGGTACACAGAAAATGCCACCGGTTATCGGCTCTGGTCCCCAAAGCTGCAAGCTCAGTCTCTGCTGTGCTGTGCCCGCTTTGCTTCTCACCAATGCCAGACAGAGGCGATGACAGTTTTCCACAGCTACCCATGTTTCTGCTCTTGCAACACTAGATCTTTCCATCTCTGATTCTTGTGGTTATTAACATGCAGAGGAATGCCAAGCTGGAAGAAAGATGAACTTCTTGACAGTACTGAAGTCCATCTAGTCGTTCCTCTGGTTCCATCTGGACAGCTGCATCCCAATGGCACAGAGGCTTTGCATCAAGCTTCCTGATGGGCAGGCTTTCAACAGAATAGGGGAAGAAGATCCTGAGTCCCAGGAATGCATTTTTTTATGAGATCAATAATATAAATGCTTCCGTCTTTTCCAGACAGAAGCCTCAAAGGACAACACAAGCATGACTCAGGATGACCCTTTTTGTTTTGGCTATGAAAGAAAACCCAGCAGACATAAGAAGGACCTGGGTGCTGTCCTGGCACTCCGATGCCCCACAAGAAGTGAGAAGCAGGGGAGGGGTCTCCCCTGCCCCTGGCATGCTCCAGACTTGCCTCAGTCTGCGCCCATCCCCAGGAACAGGCAACTGCTGCAGCTGGACTTCACAGGGTAACAGAGGAAGGCCAGGAACTGCCATCCTCCACCTTCAGTGCAGACTGCAGCCCTGCTCAGCTCGGCCAGGAGGCAGCTGGCTTTAAAGGAAGTGCAGAATAAAGAACTTGAAAAGATGTTTGATTTCCACCCAACTTCTCTCTGGGATTTCCAGAGCTACAGGGCTTCCAACGGGATGATGACACCTGTGGGCATCTGTTTGTAACACCAGTGCCTGTAAAAATGTGGCCCCAAGTGTCCACTGGTGAAACAGAGAACTCATAACTGTTGTGACGTAGATAGCTCAGTTTCTCCTCCTTTCATTTTTAACTACAGGGATACAAGATGCGGAAAAGATGACGGTTAAAACTCCACATAAGATGACAGAGATGCTTTTTGCTTGTTTCTAGGCAATGCAGTGAGATTGCTTTGTAGTTCTGTTACAGCACCACAGCAAAGCCCCTCTGAATTTTGCTCAGTGCTGCATGGGTTTCTTTCCTGGAGTCAGAATATCCGCAGCTCAGATGCAGCTGAGCTCTCTGCAAAGGAAACCCTCCTCACAGCCGTCTGAGATGGCAAACCCTTCCCAGTTCCCACCGCCCTAAATCCTACTCTGGCATGAACAGGTCATAAGATTTGGCACCTCTGATTCAGCTTCAAACTCAGCTTCTATCCCAAACGTAATCCGGGGCAGAACTCCACCTCTTGGCACATCTTCAATAAAACATCATTCTACCTGAACCTCAGAAAAGATAAACTATTAAAGTAATAAGAGGATAATTTAACCTCTTTAATCAGATAATCCTCCAGCACATTGGACATTTATTTGCACGATATATTCAGCAGTAATGAGTTTGCAGCTCGGATTTAAACAATTCCCCACCCTCAGAAAAGCTGAAGGAAGTGGTTGAGACGTTCCGTATCTCAGGTGCCATTATGTGAATGTGAAAACAAATGAGTTTAATTGGGGAGAAATTCATCCCAGACAGAGGGCTTGCCCAAGGCCCTTGTCTGAGAAACCCCACTTAACTCATCTCTAGTACAGAGTAGCTACTCAGGCACTAGATACCAATTAAGCGCTACTTATCTTTTTAACGAAGGGCTGAAGCTGAAAATGAATTATTGTTTTGATGTGCAAATGATGTTGGTTTGGTAAAGGAGTGAAAGTATTCTATCTGAGGGGACAAGCAAAAATAAAGTGATAGAGTGTTTGCATGAACATACATGAAAGTTCTCCTGAGCTTTCCTCGGCTCTGCAATAGCAACTGAGATCCTCCCAGCACTCAGCCCCAAACTGCCATTCCAGCGATCCTCAGCCCCGCTGTGCCTCTGTGCCAGTTTCAGCCAAGCGTTCCCTTCAGAGACCAAAGCAAACAGAAGTGCTTCCCTGAAAACTACAATTTCTCATTTCAGCTTTTGCTGATAGAACTGATTGCTGTTTCTGAGCAGCTGCTCGTGCTCATATTTCCCACAATCTCACATATGCACATATTAAATGTTCAAAAATAAACTGTTTTACTTTGGTTCAAACCAAATGGTTCCTTCAACTTCTGCATACCTTTTCAGCTGATAAAAACGTTTCAGAAATGTTCTGAATTTACCAGGACTAATTGTTTTCCTAAACGTAAAATGGTCCGGCAGCAATGAAACCAGCAACTGCTCCAAGGCAGCTGATGGCCCCAGCCTATGCAACGGATTAAAAAAAAAAAAAACTGATTTGAATATCATTATAAATTCAACGTAAGAAATAATTGTTGTGTTTTCTTTAGCTTCTGCTGAGCTGTGGCTTTACCTTAAATGGGGCACATCTTCCAAGTGGCTGCAATAATGAGCAGTGCTCCTTGGAAGACAATTTCCCTGATACAGATCTTTGGAAATGAAAGCAGCTCTCCTGCTATGGAACAGAAAAAGTGAAATACGATGCTTCCTCCAACCCCCAGTGCCAAGGACGTGTGAGCTAGCTTGGAGCCACTGCAGTTTGCACACTGCTGCCATCCCTGGATAGGTGGATGCTGAAAGGACAGACTCACATACAGTGTGCAAGACTATAAAGCTCTTCAGGGAAGCTGTCCCCACCACTGGTCTTCAGCTTGTGCTCTAAAATCCAGCAGGATTGGATCCCTTCATGTTTTGAGTGGAGCTCGGAACTCCTCCTGAACAGCCACGAATAGTATGACATCTATCTGAAGACAATAATGCACAAATTATTTAGGTATGCTTGTAGTCAAAACTTCACTCTAGGCAGTGGGACTTGCGATTAATTGTTAGATACATGGATATCTCACTTGTAAGACTGTCACCCTCTGAGGACAGACTGTGTCACAAAATCAGATTTCAAAGAGTAGCTAAAGCAGAAAAAAGTAATGAGCTGTTAGAGGACGGAGAGGGCATGGCCACAGGCAGTGCGGGGTGGAGGGACACAATGGTCCTTCACGCTTGTGAAATATGCTGGTTTTCTGAGATAAGAACAAGTGCCACCATTAATGTGTGAATGATGCAAACTAATCTGTAACAAAAGGCCTCTCGTTCTTGAAAAATCACTGGAAAATTGTTGAAAACCCACAGACACGAACCAGAATCTAAATCCATTTACAGGTTTGGTATCTACGGTTAGATACGTTAATTGCCAGTTTATAGCTTAAGAGAGACAAAACGTCATCCTACAGCTGACAGAAATCATCCTAGCTTCAGCTCCACCTTGATGACACACAATAAAATTCCCTTTGCATGAGTACAAGATCAAATCCCTCATCCCAGACTGTAATTACAGAGCAGCTGGGGAGTAGCTGCCATATTTCCTTTGCAGGGTCATACAACTCATTAGTCAATCATATTACCAAGACACTTCCAGTATTAATAAATGAAGGTGGTGCTCATCTCATGGCCGAGAATGGATTGTTTTTTAAGGAAATAAATATTTGATGCATATCTTCACAGTGTCTCTTCAAGAAAACCATTATCACTTCAAAATAGTTCCTCCAAGCAAATAGTGCAATTATATCATTTCTGTCCGAGACAAGTAATGATAAGGCACTGGGCTGCGTTCCTGTTTTCACATTTCAAACCCAAAAATCAGCTGTGTTATAAGCTGGTGAAACTTCAAGGATGTAGTTGAGATGAGAGATGGACTCAGGGCTGCAGCCACCTGCGTTAGCCAAAACACCTCTCCCAAGCTCCATTCAAGGTGACCCACAAATAACAGACATGTCTTGAACCCACCTTCTTTAGAAACCTGTTCCACAAGTAAACCCCACTCAGTGATGGGCTAACAGAATCCAATTCTTTGCTTGGATGCTGAAATCTTCCATTTAATGGGAGTAATTACCACCAATCCATCATGCTAGCTTGTTAACATCTAATATCTTACTCCTTAAGATATGAGAAAGTTAATTTAATCAGGAAAAGTTGTTTGAAATGTGTTTCTCCAAAATTCTCAGGACCGAGCCCATCCAAAAGTGAGGGGGATTATACTCCGAAGTTACTTGGATGCTTTAAAAATTCCTACGTGGTAGCCAAGCATTGAAAGTACACAGCCCTGGAGAATTTTTCCATTCAGTATTTGAAATCGAGTTAAAGAAATGGACTTCGGAGCCAACAAATATCTCTGGATCTGCAGTTTCTGGTGGCCGGTTTTCCTGCTGTCACACAGTGCTGCAGTGTTATGATCACACCCCAAATATTAATGTGCGACCCAAACTGCTGCTCTGAGCTGGGGCTGCAGAGTGCTTTGGAAAGCCTGTGCTGTAAGAGACGCTGGCCATGTTTGAAGGGATGGCAAATGAAATACCTGAAGAACTTATCTATTTGTGATAGATTTTGCAAAAACTTTTTTTGGAAGCATTAAACTGCCAAAAGTAATCTTGACCGCATCCCACAGTGATTAGGGCTGATGGCAAAATGATCTCTAGAGACCTTTGAAAATAACATCTCCTAATACTCAAGCAAAGCATCATTTGCTAACTTAAACACACCACATTTGGAATGCATATTTCATATTCTGTCCTTTTACCTCAGAGGTACGTAGATTTTACAGATTTTTTTTTTATTAGAGCAAACACTCAGAAACCAAACAGAAGAGTAATTTGTTATTGCTGTTGTTACTACTCAATATTTATTTTATGGTAGCATGCAAAATCCCCTGTCAGGACAGTGACCCTGTGACATTCACCATTAAATAACGCACAGGTAGACTTCAATTAATGGTAATTGCAGCTCAGTCATTGCAGCTCTGCAGCTGCAGACACAGAACTGCAGGGCAGCCCTTCCCCTGTGGCACCGCATTCACAGCCGTGCAGCCCCCTCACAGCATGCAAAGATTAAACCATGGGCAGGGTGGAGGCTCGGCTTTTTGAGATGCAATTACCAGAAATGGATTCTTTTAAATAATTTTAGTAATTGGCTGCACTTGGCACTCAGGGAAATCTTCCTGATTGGAAAAATAACAGTAAGCACCGCTCTGCAATAATCCCACAGCATGTTCTTCAACAGAGCTGCTCCTGATTTGCACTAGCAGAAGAAACGCGGGCCTACAATTTGCAGAGAGGATTTGACTCATCGATTAATACATAAGTCTCAGGCACATACACATTGGCTTCAGTGGAACCAATTTGCTATAGGTTGGGAAAGTCCAGGAACAACATCAGCATCTGGTTGTCTCCCTGCTCCCAAACCCTGCAGCCCCTGCCCCACCTGAAGACACCGCCAAGAAGCGACAACTCCCCTAGCAGGCTCTGAGAGCCATCTCCCTGCAGACACAACTACCACGAACCCCAGGCTCTCCTGGGCTGCCGCGCTGGCTCCACGGATGCTGACTGCTGATGGTGCTGGGAGGGAGTGCTGGCTTCTGCTAAACCTGTCTGCCAGCAGCTGGAGCTGGGGCTGCTTACACCCAGTTGTTGCAGACAGTGAGGAAAGCATCCAGTGTCCCAAATAAATTAATGAATTCTCCTCCTCCCAGCAGACTCAGTGTCAGAGCCAGGAGCCGTAATCGCTCTCTTGCTGCCTCTGAGTCACTGTCAGACAGAGCCCAGCACAGAAAGTCTGCAGAGTCAGCAGAGGCAGCATGCTGCATTGTGTCTGTAATTCAGTAAAACCAGTTTAAAAATAAACTCCTCTTTCCTCAGCCCCTCTATAGGCCCCTGTGCACACGCACAAGCACTGTGGATTCCCAGTACACACACAGCGTTGTGGGAGAGAGCACCTGACCTGCAGGAAAGAGCTTTTGCCCCTTGCGTTAAGACCACGTTAGTCCAGCCCCTAAGCAGGCAGATGAAGCAAAGCTGAGGGTTTTGGAGAAGCCTGAAGGAGGTGAGCCTTCAAAACCCATTAACATTCAATGGGAGTGAAGTGCTCACACTCTCAGATGCCTCTGGAAGTCCCAGCCTCTGTCTTGGGGTTAAATCAAGGAGTTGAGGACGGAAGCTTTCACCTTGCTGTGCTTTCTAAGGACAGAGCAGAACTCATACTTGCAAAGATAGGTACTGGGACACCCTTCTGCTCATCACAACCACAGAAAACCTTTTCACTCCCCTGGAGCCCGCTGTGACCTCTCCCATATGCCAGAGCCATTGCAGAGGCACAGTGGGTACCATTTCCATTTGTCCCATCTGCACTTCGGGTCTCACCACACGGAATGGGAACCTTTCATAACGAAACATCGCTTTGATCCATTCTGCATCTGTTTCTGTCAAAAAATTACTGGCAAAACATATTAGTAACCCTCTGCCAATTCTTCTCTGCCCCTTTACCAGGTGCGACGTTTGGAAATTAATTGCCAGATCCTTGCTGGTGGCAGTAACAGTCTTTAAGTACATTTTGAACACATATGTAAAAATTGAGCCACATTGATTATATACAACAGTGTATAACCTGCTGAGAATTACACACAGCAGTATAATCTGCTGAGAACGTCGGTGTTATTAAGAGTAAGAAATTCTACTACTCAGATCCCCAGACCTCCCAGCCTCTTATTCACATCCAGATTACTGGAAGTTCTGTGCTGAAATATCCTTGTCAGTCTGACCCCAATGCAAAGGCTTTTCCATCTGATTCCAGGACAGTTATTGCAGCTAGTCAAAGCGTATCTTATCTTTGCAGTGCGTGCTCCTTTCCAGTTAATCTTTCCATGCCATGCAGTGAACACCAGCGCTGCAATGTTGGTGTGTGCAAACAAAGACTCGTGGCAGGTAATGCTGCAATAGATGCACAAGTTGATGCTTTGGGGGATGAAGGAAGCAAAGGGACCGGAAAGTCTCCTTGAGCCTCTCTTTGCCAGCCGTATCAGAAGCCCTGCAGGAAATCCTCTGCAACCCATGGAGCACAAGACATCAAAGACAAGACAGACAGCCAGTGTTAGGACAGCAACTGAAAGCCAGCTTCAGGAATGCTACAGGATATGAGAGAGTGCCACGGCCAACCACTGTAACTTGGCACATCAGAATCAATAGGACTGGAGGTGTTGAGAATCTCAGCCACAGGACATGTCTGCACAGTGCACCTCAACCTAATGAAGAGATACCTCAGAGCTAGGTTAGGGATCCAAAGCAGCCTTTCTGCACTAGCATAGTGCGGTACTACTTTGCCAGCTGCAGATCCCTGCATTTCGTGCTGATGCAGGTATCTGTGCTGCACCACACTGCAGCCATCTCTAATTCCTCTCTGCACAAGTTCCACTGGTACAAACAGGTATACATGATCATTTCCTGCTCTGTACAGTGGCTGTGAGAATGGAAGCCATTGGACGCAGAGAGGACTGTCTACCTACAGCAAGGCAAAACCCAGGAGAGTAAAGGAGGCAGGACCCCAGCCTTTGTCAGGCTGCTGACGGGTAACACAACAACACTGCAGGGAGATCCAGGAGGGACTGTGCCTACTTGCACAGGGAATTCAAACAGCTTATTACCAAAGCCATTTTCTTTTTTTTATTATTACTTTCTTCAAACAAAGCTAATAAATCAAATCACCCAAGATGCACATTATGCAAAGCTTAATTAGATTTGGCACACATCTCGCTAGGAGTAGCACCCATCTGACTTTAGATCAGAGAACTCAGGTTTGATGGGTGGAACCAAATCGCCCACTTTGGAGTTGCTAAATCTACTTTTAAATGCAGTGTGTTTGCATTTTTTCACTCTGGGACCTGGAGGAGGTTAGCTTTGTTTGGCTTTTGGGCAATGGGAGCAGTAGAAGAGGATTCAGGATCAGAAGGATACACGTTTATGAAGAACATAAATCTCTTATTCTGCAGGCATGGAAGAATCACTCAGAGTTGGCAGAAACCTCTTCATGGGGCTACATTTCAGAAAGCTGCTGTGAGCCTCTGGAGCTCCTTCCTTGACCACCACCTCTCCTTTTCTAAGACTTCTGAGGTATTTCTAATCTACGTATCATAAAACTTATGCCAAAACACCATTTTACACCATATTACTTGACAGAGCAACCTCCACTGCTGATATCTCTCCTGGTTTTATTGCCCACAACTGCTTGAGAAACAACATTTGGTGAAAAAATCCAGAGGTAATTTATTAAAAAAATAGATTTATAACCCACACAGGGAAGAAAACTGTAAAACAAAACCTGCACCATGGCTGCCTCCCTCCAACAGCACCCGCACCCCATGCTCTGCAGTGCCGTCCCACCGAGCGCCTGCAGTGGGCAGCTTATTGCAAACAAAAAACACAGAAAATCAGCAAATAACTCAACGTAACAAACATTTAATTAAGAAAGCCCTATGTCACTTCCAGCTGACCGATAAAACAAAAGACAGTGTCAGGTTCTCTGGGGTGACACACACATTCAGGACCTGCCTTAAAGGGGATGCCAGATGCCAATGCTGAAGCCTGAGTTTTTTAATCTCAACACCTGACTTTTTTGATCTGCTGGACGGGAGATTCACATTTGTCTTATTTACAAATACAGAAATAGGCGGATATAATTAAATAAAGGGAAGCCAGTTCATGCTCCAGTGCACCATGCACGAGAAGTTGCGGCTGACAATGACATTGAAAACCAGTTGTCAGTCTAATGTAATCAAAGAGACAATTGGCTCTGCTGGCAAGAACTGAATTAGTGTTTTCTGTCTGAATCAGTGTCATCTTGTAGGGAGCAGTGAAGCTTATGCAATGATAACAAAACTCCCCAGAAGCTGCATTTGTTACTGAAATATGGTGGTGCTTTGGTGCTATGTAACCTCATTCTGTAATGTAATATACCTCATGGTCATGCTGCTGCTCTCATGTTTCTTGCAATGATACAATTCAATGACCAGATACTAGATCAAACTAGACAACCATAATATTAAAACTTTAAAAACTCTCCTTGAAAGCTAATGTGGTTTATTCTGAAATGCTTCCACTGCTCTCTCACGCTGTACACACATGCAGAGCATGAATTCAGGGCAGGGAGTCCAGGTCTAGATAGAGTTTCAGAACGTGCATGCTTTGGGGATGGCAGAAGGGTGGATGGTACCAAAAACTTCATTTTCCTAGCGTGTAAAACTCAAAGTAAGGTCAGATATGAATGAATCTTTCAGTACCCAGTGCTGAAGCAAACGTGTATTTTGCTACAAGACAAGTCAGTTTAAAACATATTCATTGCTGCTTTTATGATGGCACCTATGAACAGGAACCTTTGTTTCTGTGTCAGTTCATAGAATGAGATGTTTTTGAGGCTGGAACACACTTCATGTGCTGCCCTGTTGGCCCCATATAGGAGATGGGAACGGCGCAAGAGGGTGGAAGGACTTAGAGCAGCACCTCAGCAAAACCACTTACCCTCAAATAAATGTCTCTCCATTGCTAGAAATGTTAAAGATTTTTGCATTTACACGTAGTTATATTATCTTAATAGTTGTGTTTGTATAACAAACACTTGGAAACCTCTATTTACTGCTCTGTTTACTTAGTACCTGTCTTTTCCTATAGTTCAGCAATGTTGATAAATAGAAAATCCAAGTATTAATCAAAGCAATAATTCGCTTTAAACACATCTCTTTTTCATCTATAGCTGTTGCTTTAAAGGGGTACTGCTACCATAGGGTGCTCTCACTGGACTGACAGACACGAGCAGTCAGCCAGGTGCTGGTCCTCCTCAGGCCAAGAAGACACCCGGTGATCTGTCACTCCAAGGCAGGA
>PPHD01015504.1:0-16066 GCA_002909625.1 Bambusicola thoracicus
TGAGGTTCAACAAGGCCAAGTGCTGGGTTCTGCACTTTGGCCACAATAACCCCATGCAGCGCTATAGGCTTGGGGATGAGTGGCTGGACGACTGTGAAGAGGAAAGGGACCTGGGGGTGTTGGTTGATGCTTGGCTGAACATGAGCCGACAGTGCCCAGGTGGCCAAGAGGGCCAACGGCATCCTGACCTACATTAGAAATAGCGTGGCCAGCAGGAGCAGGGAGGTGATCATCCCCCTGTACTCAGCACTGGTGAGGCCACGCCTCAAGTATTGTGTTCAGTTTTGGGCCCCTCACTACAAGAAAGACATTGAGGTCCTGGAGTGTGCCCAGAGAAGGGCAATGAAACTGGTGAGGGGTCTGGAGCACAAGTCTTATGAGGAGCAGCTGAGGGAGCTGGGATTGTTCAGTCTGGAGAAGAGGAGGCCCAGAGGAGACCTCACTACACTCTACAACTTCCTGAAGGGAGGTTGTGATGAGGAGGAGTTTGCCCTTTTCTTCCAGGCAACAAACAGGACATGAGGAAATGGCCACAAGTTGTACCAGAGGAGGTTTAGGTTAGACATAAGGAAAAACTTTTTCTCTCAGAGAGTGGTCAGGCACTGGAATGGCTGCCCAGGGAGGTGGTGGAGTCGCCATCCCCGGCAATATTCAAGAGGTGTCTGGATGAGGAGCTATGAGATATGGTTTAGTAGCTTGTGGTAGCAAGGGTAATGGGAGGACAGTTGGACTAGATGATCTTGTAGGTCCTTTCCAACCTTGTGATTCTATGATTACAGTAATTGAAACTAATTAATGCTGTGTTGAGACAGTGCACTCTTAAAGAACACACTTTTCATGGAGGATAGCTCTGCTCCTTAATATTGTTTTTTATGATGTTGTGTTATAAAATTTTTTAAGGAGACTGTAGAAATCTGCAGACTGAACAAAATATCCTGAAATGTGCTGAGTAAGTACATTACATCCCTGTTGTTGGAAACTTATTTTTGGTAATGAACCACTTCATTTTTACTGTAGTAAAATGAAATAAACTGAAATTACACTTTTATAGTCATCATATTCCTTAAAAAGAACAACAACAACAAAGTAACAGTAGGGGGAACAGCAGTCTTCAAAGCTCACAGGCTACTTTACTCTTCTCCAGGTGAATCTCATATCATTCTGATGATTAAAGTTTTGTAAAAAGTCATAACTGCTATCTTGTGAATCAAAGCAGGCATGCCTTAGATAATCCTGTATTATTACTGAACTATGTGCATACTTAAAATGGCCTGATAGGATCTATAGAGCTGAGAGGAGGAAGTCTGCCCTGGTTTGTACACATTGAATATTATGGCAGTGGGGAACCTACCTTCAGGCTATATTAACCAGTCTTTATGTAGTTGTTAACAGTAAAAATTAGTCAATGTTGCATTGCTGTGAATATTCATATTTGACAAATGCTGAAGAGCAGCCACTTGCCAGCAGAGAACAGGCCAGATGGCCCTTGGAGTAGCCAGTGTCCCTTAGGAGCAGGAGGGTGGGACTACTGCCAACTTCCTGCCAAGTGGGCAGCCAGTAGCACATAAGGGGGGTCTTTTCCTGTTCTGTTTCATCTCCTTGCTGTGCCTGTGTGTTCATTGCTAGCCTTCCAGCTGCATGGAAGGGGAGGCTACAACGTGACATCTCAGGTCCCAGGCTGCTGACTTCTACCTAGCCTTACTGCATAGAGTCTCACTCGTCCTACCTTGAATTTCACAGAATCTTTAAAAAACAGCTGTGAGATTAAGCCCACAGGTGTGGGATTGCCTGAAGGGAGACAGTAGTATAGAATGTGGAGTCAGGAATTTTACAGACTGTATGTACCATGTTTGTATCGGCTTTTCTCCTGCTCCTACTGTGGTGGAGTCCAGCAATGAGACCTGCTGGGAATGCTGGTTGCTTTTTCCAGTTTGGTTTAGAAAAAAAAAAAAAAAAAGAGTTGTCCTTATGCACTGTGTCCTTTTAGTGCCCTCTTGGCCTCAGTGCTTGTAGTGTGCTGAATGAGCCATATTCGTTTGCAGTAATATTAGCTTTGTCTCATGTATATCTGAACACAAGTCATTAGTGTCCTGGTTGGTGTGCTGTTGGCCCATTATTCAGGAAGTTTTTGGACAGGGAAGTTGCTATATTTAGGACTGGTGATTTTGTTTCATTAGAACAGTATGAGCTAGCTTTCTACATACCTACGCCTTTTTTTATATGGGATTGAGAGAGAAAGATTTGCATATGCACAGATAATCCCATTACCTGTTAATTTAACAATGCTATGCCTTTCTAAACAATGTTCGAGAAAGACAGGCATACATTTAGAAGAGGGATGTTTCAATTGCTCGCTACCCAAAAGTAAAATAACAACACTATCATTTTAACTAGGATGAGGCTTTAATGGGTCTCCTAGAGGAAAAAAAAGCTGATGATTAGTAGAAATGTACAAAACTATCTGCATTTGACAAATGGCTAATGGAAGAAATTACTTCTACAGAAACAAATGAAAATGTCAATTAAAAAATTAATACTCTGAATTAGCTGGTTTTTTTTTTTGTTTGTTTGTTTTGCTTTCCTTTTAAAAGAATTGCAGTGTATGCTTTTCTTATTGCTTGAAAATATTTTGGTTTGTCTCTTTTGCCCTTGTTCTGCACTTTTTCTGCATTTTTTCTTTCTGAATCTATGGCACCAGAGCTGAACTTCAAGTAGACAGGAGGCCAATTTAGTACTCTGGTCTAATGGTTTGTCTTTATCAAAAGTTTTTCCAATTTTTTTTTTTAAATTTTTATTTTTTAATGGAGCATCTTCCAATGAAAATGTGTCTAAGAGCTCAGTGGTTGCATTTATCAGGTTTGAATTTCCTAATCTTCAGCTGGCTGAGTAATGAACACTTATGCTTCTGTAGGCTGGGGAGAACGGAATTGGAAGGGGTGCAAACTACTAAGACATTGCTCTCTAATAAGGGGAAATCATTTCAATTGCTGAAATACAATCTAAAAAGCTTTTCCAAAACAAATCTGCAGGTCTTTCTGCTTGTTGTAATTCTGCTGACTGTCTTTTCAAGATACCATTGGAACAAAGTTAAGCATAATGGATGTGGAAGCTGCTATGTCTTTGCTTGCCTTTTGGGTGAAGAGAGCTGCAGCAACAGATTCACATCTTTGTCCTTCTGTTTGGTTTCTTTTAATTTTAACTTTTTAATAGATGTCTCATCTTTTCCTAAAGAACTTGGTCTTTTGCAGGGTGTTGTTTTAGCAGTGGTTCATGGCAATCTAGACCACCGGCAGCCTAAACCACTCACTTCCTTGATTCCCGACTGTGCATTCCGCTATCTACCAATGATGGTAGACATCATATGTCAGGTTAGAACAGGAAGATAAGGAAGTTCCTACAAACTGTAAAATATTATTGAATAGGAAATTCCCTTTTTACAGTTTTCTAATGCAAACTGGTATTTCTACATGTTAAGAATGTGTATCATAAACAGATGACTGTAGGGTTTGTTCAGCAGGCAAGCTTTCTGATAGGTAAAGTATATGTAAATGTTTCCTATTGCTTTCAATGATATCACTGTGTTCAAAGGGCAGTTGCAAAGCAGGATTAATGAGGGTGTTACAGAAAGCAGCTTATTCACAGCATTAACATTAGCTGAAACAATGACATGTTAGCCTTCAGAGGTTTTTACAGCAACATACATAGACAGAGGAACTGTGCATTCTTAAATGCTGAAATGCTTAGTTTTCAATGTGCTGTGTATTTGCTTATGATAGATACATCTCTGATTATTTGCTCAGAGCATAATTAAAATTGGTACTAAAAACTCACTAGAAAACAAGTTGCAGTGCAGAGGTAAGAGAGCAGTCACTGAAGCAAAGAAGCAGTTTGAGCAAAGGACATAGTCTGCAAATTGAGTTGGTAGAAGAGGCTCCAGTTCTATCGCTACCTATTTCCAACATAAAATGCTTTTTTTTTTTTTTTTTTTTTAATGAGACATCAAGCATTTACTTTCAAGAAAGATTCAGAAGAAGCATTTTCTTGAGTTTGTTGCGTACACTCAAACTGGCAAACCAACACTGATCTCAAAGATCAGTCCTGTTCATAGATCCCCAGCTCAGATTGTACTTCATTATGTAGCAGTTGGTTACTTTCACAGATTGCTCTGCTGTTCTAATATGAATTTTCCACATTTAATGAGTCATCAGAGGTCATCTCAGCCTGTTAGCTGCCTTCAAGAAACTGGGATGAATTGTGGTCACCTGATTTATTTTTACCTTTTTCCTTTGCCCACAGAAATGATTGAGAACTTGCTCTTTTTTTCATAAGCAGTTCCAACTTCAGTATCACCTTGCTTTAAAGCCAGTCATTTGCTGACTGAGAGTTACCATTATTTTTTGCATCTGCAGCAAGGCTGATAATATCACCAGCATCAAAAGATGTTTTCTTAGATGATAATTAGTGTCTCCATGGGTGGATTGTTTCATAATTTAACACAATATGAGTTACTTCTCTCTACATAAACAAGATGATGCACTCTTACCATGAAGACCTCTGCCATTTGTAATTAGTTAAGGCATCTGTATTAATTCTGAAGTAGCTGATTATACTAAGAAAATTAATCTAACAACATTTTTCATTTATGCAGGTAAAAAAGCACATTCCAAATAAAAGAAGTACTTGGAATATAAAATAATCTTTTTAAATTGAACTTCAGATTTGTACTTGAGCAATATTTTTATGGCAGAATGCTATGAAATTTTTTGCAACGAAATGACACCTAAGAAGTGGAAAGAATAATTTACAGATATGAATTAAAATGATGCTTATAGAAACATTTCCACTGTATATTAGTACACTGTAACCATGAAAATAAAACTACAGAGTTCTATAATACCACTACTGTTAATGTTTTCATAGTTGTGGAAAGACTTTCTACTGACGTTATGTTTCTAGGAACTATCTCCCAAGTTTCACATATTCAGTAAAAATTACATCCTTTAATAAACAGGAATAAGAAAAAAGCACTTCCTCCTTTCAGCTTTACAATACTGTGCCAGAGCAGAGAGCGTACTCCTTGCTTGGATTGTCTCAGGTCCCTGTGCTGAACTTGGTCAGCCTTAAGATATAAACTGTCATACTGAATAGCAAGACTCTTCTTCCCTCTGCGAAACACAATCTAGCATCATCTTGTTCTTGAAACCTTTAATAACTGGTAATTACTAAATCTATCCAAGACTAAATGTTAACCGAAGTCAGTGGTTTCAAAGATATACAAGTACACAGATTTTGAAACTAATTTTTAACTATTAAACTAATAAACTGACTGCTTTACTTCCAGTGAAACTTCCTTCTGGGTAGTGAGTCTTAGATTTTCACTCCCATTTCCCAGATGTTCCCTTGAAAATGAATATGTGAAAACATTAAACTACTCAAAAGCAGCTGGAGATTAAAAGCATAATCATTTTACTTCTTTTTGATTCAAACATCACCTATGCTTAGGTTGTTATCATGAGATTGTAGCTCATGTTTGGTACTGTCCACTTGCAGCTACAGCCATTATACTGGTAAAAGAAAACAGTTCAAAATATTACAGATATTTTAAAAAATCTCATGAGCCCCCTCTCAAATAAAGTGTTGTAACTAAAACATAATGAAACTGAGTCCTCAACACAGTATTTCACCTCCTGCACTGTATTTAAATATCTCTGTGCTTTAAGGAGTGATGATGCGAGTACACATAAAATGAGTGCATTGCTTTTTCAGTCAGTATTGTTTCTGTCCTTCCATATTCAAGTGATAAAGCTGAGTATCTAGATGACCTGGGGCACGGGTTAGAATGTGTTCAAATGAAAACTTAACTCATATCTCTGTTTTTAATTACATAATTTTCTTCTCTTAATTAATAGTAAACAAATCAGTCATACCTGCAAAAAAGAAAAATTAGGCAGATTACAGCACAGAAATTTAAAATGCATTTTCTCCTCTTTTCACATGATTTTTTTCAAGACTTATTTCAGTGAAGAAAACATACATTAAGGTTTTTAAGATTCAAAGGCTATAATATTTCAACAAGGCACTTTTAAACTGCATTTAGAAATCAGAGTTCTCCACTTGTTGAAGAATCAGAAAATGATGGTATTCTGCACAAAATTTTCTTTCTATCCAGTTATTCCAACTGGTGAACATACAGCAGTAATCTATGCTAATTTAATGGCGATTAAATTTCAAAAGGAAAATATTTCTTCCATGTTTAGTTTCTCTCAGTGTCACCTATTGTAGTCTCATTTATATACTTCTCATTACATAAGACTAGGATATAACAGAAACCCAAGCTGTGACTCTGCATAACAGGATGTGTTTGCTCTCTTATTGCTTCTTGCTCTCAAGAAGAGTAGGAAATGGGAGAAAACACAACCTCTAGGTATCAAGATCTAATTCAAAGTTTGCTATATGTCAGCTGGTGTCTATTGCTTTCACTGACTTTTTGACATTTGTTTCTATAAAGTAAAAACAAACCAACAAACAAGACACTTTGTATTGTCTAGAGTGTAACTGAAGTGACTAAATTTATTGATTTTTTTTTTCCAGTGTCTTCTTACATATCAAATGAAAATAGTCTTCAGTTGGAGCATTACCTAGAATTACTACTCTCACTCTTGCATATACTTCCTATTTATTTAGAATATCTTATCCATGAGGAAAGTATAACATTTCTATGTTCTGAGATTTTATTTTTCCATATTCCTCATGGGTCTCATTTAAAAAATATATATGTCAAGAACTTTTTTTTGTTTTGTTATTTAGCATGATAACAAATGGAGAGCTGTTCATGGGCATGGAGCACAAGCAGAAATTTGATTTCAACTTGTGGACTGTTTCTGTTTGTCTAACAAATATGGTAAAAATTACAAAAACCACTTGAGTTAAAAGGAATTTGCCATAACCTAATTTTGCTTAGCAAGCATATCCACCATCTCTTTCTCCAAGCCATGGCTGCTCAACTCATCTAAACTGTAGTATTTATGAACAATCTTTTCATCTGTGACAAGGACCACTCGAAGCCCATGTTTATCTTCTCCCAGCTGACATCCTATTGCTGATGAAACCACCATTTCCAGTCCTCTGTAGCATCCTCCAGCATTCCTATGGTAATGTCCTGAAAACACAGCTTTAACACCTGTTAAAAAAAAATAACAAGCATATATTTAGTTAGCATTTGCAGTTTATATATAAAATGTGTTCCTACTGAAAGGCACTGCTGAAGTTGTATTACACCTCTACTGGGGTTGGAGGGATAATTCGATAGTAAGTACAGGTGTCATGATTACCTTCACAGTACTTAGTGATTCATAAAGCGTGAAATGAAAACATTTAGCTGAACTTACATTTTAAACAAAGAATTAGTTAACAGCAATAATTTGTAACCATAGTAAACAATTAGTAAAAAGAATGATGTTATGCTTCACTAGCTTTGTTTAGTGTTAGTGGATTCCCACCGCTTTATGGTTGCTGCAAGGTGTTTGTCATCTTGCTACTCCTTTTGGCTAGAAAGAAGGAACACACCAGAGGAAACTGATATAAATTAGAAAAAGTAATTAATAACTGCCTGAAGATTATGCTATGAAAACATAAGCTGAAAGCTAAGAACTGTAGCTGTATTTGTCAATTAATATGCAGAAAATTCACTAAGGAGAACATAAAGCTAATTATTCAAGGCTAGTGACCTTAAAAAAAAAAAAGACAAAACAAAAAACATGGATGAGATAATTTGTTACCTATTTTCAAAGACATTTAGGGTCCAAGTAAAGAAACCTAATGTGCCATTCCATGCTTAACGCGAAAGGTAACATGCAAATAGTCCTGATCAAGTGGTAGTGCAGAGAATGGGTCACTCATGAGTTATTATAACTGTGTCAAAAAAAACAACAAAAAAACTAGGAACAACTGATTTTGCCTTCAGACAAAGTAAATGCTGGAAGAGATTATAGGCAATGTAAAGGCAGAGAGCTGTGACTAGAAACACAGTTATAGCTTTGCAAGGAAATCCTCATTTCCTCAACCAGAATACCTTCCACCTTTTCTCCCACAGTACGTTTAGACTCAGTACACCATCATTAAATGATAGGAAAGTAGGTGAACTTGTCTTAAGACAGTGGGCTACATCTGTCCTTTGCTTTCGGAGACAGTGATTTGAAGACTGATGTAAAATACATAAACTAGGATCAATCTATAGTTAAAAATTAAGCAGCTTGGAAAGCAAAATATAAATTATTCTACTATGTGCTTGGTAAAAGCTACATAAGCTTTTATATTTCAAAAGCCAAATCTTCCTCAGATAGCAAATGACTCAAGATGGAAATGAGTGAAGCAACCTTTACTTTGAACAGTATTGTATGAAGGTCATTGCCAAGTAGAACTAATCTGTAATCCTACTTATCAGTACTGATTCTTTTTGTTCTGTAACACCCACCTAGCTGGTGTGACAGTTAACACTTGTAAGTCAGCATAATAATGTGGAGGCTCTTGGCTGCAGGAACCTAGCAAAACAGTCTTTTTTTTTTCCTCCTTGAGAGAAATCCAATGAGAATGTCTCGAAAAGTGACAGTGTGACATAATGGGTTCTTTGCAGAGATGGCATGCTTTTTATATTGTAATTCTAAAGATGAAAAACAATACAAGGATGTTTTAAAACTGACACTATAGTCAGTTTACTGAGAGCAAGGAGTTGTTTCTCAGCTGCTCCATGTTGCAGCTTATTGCAGTGACTGTCTAATATAACATCCTTAAGCATTTCAGGCAGAACAACATGGTGTTTCCTTCTCATTATGTACGTGTATCCAAGCCTTGGGGCTACACATGCCTCCCCTCCAGGCCCCCACATTCCTTGCAGAAGTGTCAGACGGCATGGGCCCACCAAGAGCTGTTATGGTGGGGTTGGGTATCCTGTCCAGTACAGAAAGCAAAACTGAACTTTGTGGAAACTTTATATATGATACCTTACTTGTTAGAATGAGACCTATCTTCTTTTGTGGCAGCACTTTTAAGAGCGAGTCAGCTTAGAGATGGCTATAAAGGATCTATGCATATAGCATTTTCCTGTCCTTCAAGCACCCAACAAATAACCAGTATCTTCAGTAACATTCTAGACTCCACTCTCAGGCACACAACTATCATGGATTTGATAGGATCGTGGTCTTTACCTCCAGCGTTAAGCTGTGGCTTACTCTCCAAAGATGGAACATGTCAACAGTTTACGGGCTGCTTCGGCCCGGTTCCGTGGGGCAGAGAGATTTCGCAAAATCTGCGCCTCCGGAAAAGGGAAACAGGGGACCCCGAAATAATTAAAAACAGCAGCAATTATCTGAGGAGAAACAAACTAATTTAGTAAATACGGTATCAGAATGCAAGATAATGCACTTTAGGAACCAAGTGTTTGGCTTGCTTGCATACTACACCAGCTAGATTTGTAAAATATCTTTACTAGTTTCTACTCAGTAACAGTGCTACTATGGTAACAAATTCATGTTAATATTTTCCAGTTTTCCAGCAGGTAAGCAAATCTACTTCAGTCTGTGAAAAAGTTGGGGAAAAAAAAAAAAAAAAACACTCAAAATCATAGCGAGATGCAAATTGCATGTGATGTTTTTAGTAAGAGAGAAAAAGTGCTTTGTAAGGGAAATAAGTACTCTTATTTTAATGGAAGCATCAGTGTTCCTAAAGTAACATCTTTCCACCATCCACAGAATTTAATCTTTAGCACTAAAAGACCAGAAGTCAAGACGTGTGTCATCACATGTAAACAAAACTCCAACCTACAGTTTTAGCATAATTAGAAGGATAACAGATAAAAAGGCAATGAAATAACTTCAGTTATACTATAAGAAAAAACAAAATCTCACATTGTCTGAGAATTCATGAGATTTTTGAGGCACCTCTCTTAGGCCCTATAGCCAAAACCAGCAGGCAAACACCAGGCAAAAAGTTTGACCCATGAATCAGACAGCTTTTTTCTTAGGCAAATACTGCAGCTTCTGACCGATTATGATTAGCATCTGCTACCTGCCTGCACCCAATAAAGTATTTTGGTAAAGAACTGAAATAAGAGCAATTGATAAACACTGCAAATGTGATACCTCACCAAGAGAGCATGTGATTTAAAATTATTTTACCTCCTGTTGGAAATGTGAGCCAGACTGCCTTAAGCAAGCTGGTGTTTATGGACACTGTTCATTCACATTCTCTATTTTAGCAGATATTTGTCATTCAGATCCTAATTCCACTGGATGGGTATTCAAATCTGAAATGCCCTTGTGGATTGAGGTGCTCTAGATCAGCCTCTGCTAGAATTAATATTTGTCTTAGGTATCTCCAGTGAAAATTGTGCCCAGACTTCAGTTTTCAGGTATCCTTTACTTCCAGTGTTAGAATTCGTGTTACGGTTGTGTTAGAATCTGTTACATCTTGAACAAAGAAACAAACAGGTCACTGCTGTGTATTAATAGAAGTCTAACTGATGGCTTGTTTTGGTGTTGTTTTTTTTTTTTTTTGTTTGTTTGTTTTGTTTTTGTTTTTTTACTTCAATAGTAATTCTTTGTTCACACAACTGTATTCCACTTACTTTTATTAGTAAGCATAGGAAAGAAATGTGAACAAATCAATGCAGTAATACTGAGATGACAAGCAGGCTCTTGCTCTTGATCTTAAACATAAAAAGAATCTTAAGATCTGAGCATTCAAATTTAATTTATTCCTCTTAGATGTTTTTCTGAGGTACTACTGACAAGTTGCTAGCAATTCACCTCTGACCCCAGCACACATTCACACGCAAAACTCCTATTTCTCAAACCTTGTGAGAACAGAACAGTGTTTGTCCTGGCAGGCCTCACTTTAGTAACCTGCTTTAAGGTACACTCTGGTCATTTATATGCAATCCAGAAGATCTACAAAGGCACGGTCCCTTCCCAATAAACACACAAACTACAGACAAACAAACAAATAAACAAAAAACCACACAAAACCAAGAGTTAGGGAGAGCAGTGATTTGTTTTTCATCCTTGCCTTCTGAAGTAGCAGTTGGGAAAAGTTTTGATATAAAAGCAGTAGGAAATAATTAAAAAAAAAAAACAAAAAAAAAACAACCATACCATGTAAATAAATGTCAGGAATGCTTCCCAAACATTTATTATTTCATTTCTAGGAAATACATGCTGATTTGAATTTAAAGATGAATGGAGGTTTTACAGTATCTATTAGTCAAAAGAGGATTATCCATTACAGCGAGGCACTATTCTCACCCAATTGATCATTCATTAAAAGAAAAATATTAAGATTAGAAGAAAAGTAAATAACTGTGCAGATAGTATTAAAAAGAAAACAAAAATTTCCATGTATTACGTCTGCAATCGTCACAGCCTATTGTTAGACTGCATGACACTACAAGTGGGAACAGACTACCAGGGCAAAAAAGGCCTGAGCTGACAGTCATTTTTGATCAGAACAGAACTGAAAGCCAGGTCACACTGATGGAAAGTTTCAGTGCAGGACACCATGTCATGCTTCATCTGCTCCAAAACCATACTTTGATCATGCAAACATCTAAAAAAAAAAATGAGTTTCAGGCATGCAGACAGAACAGATTTTTCAGAACCATCTGCAAAAATATTAAACTCTTTGTTAAAAAAAAAAAAAAAATTGAAATTCTGGAATTGATTCTGACCACTGTACAGCACCTCTGTCCCCTTGTAACCCAGGGCAGAATATTAGTCTGAAAGCAATGGAGTTCTATCTGAAATGTTCTCCACCTACTGACACTAAAATATTCAGTAAAATTTGAAAGAGAACTAGCTATGCCATTGCCTTTAACACGCTGTCAATTTTACTTCCAACAAGAATCAGATGAGGAAAATGGTTCATTACATTAAAGGAAACTACATGCTGGACATCATGCAGAAGGCAGTTAGCAGGAGCAGCTCAGGTTAATTCGAAGGATTTTATAAGTGCAGTATCTCCTTTCCACAAATTATACTTTATCACTCTGAGAAACCCTTTTGAAAAACAATTCTGCAACACCTGGGAGAAGAGGTCAGGATGATTATGACATAATTGCACTGCCGAGAGAACAAAGGCATTTAGCTGTGTCACGCATAATTCCTAGTTGAATGAATATGTCCTGGTTACAGCTTATTGTCGAACTGCAGTATAACAGTTCCAGAATTCCCTCCCTTCCTTGGTACTGCACTGCTCCTGTATTCTGTGGTATAGACAAATGTTAGGAGGTGGAAGACTGGGCATAATTCCATTTTTTTGCAGAAAATGAACAGGACCGTGGCTTTCCTCCTAACAGCACGACAGACAGCCTTGCCTTATGCAGTAGCTCCTTTGACCAACCTTTCAGTTCAAGGAATAGTTAAATCAGTATTGCATTTTATCAAGCATACACTGGATAGCCCTTCCCTTCCCTGTTAAGGCGGGAGTGAGAGGAGACAGCACTACTGTAGTACTAGACAAACATGTTTTGAACCAGGGGCTTTGTGCATGAGTGAGGGGATTGCCATGTAGGCCTTTGAGCAGGGCAGTTTGGGATAACATGACACTACAGCCCAGCAGAAGTGACAGTGTGCAGGATGCACGTGCTTTCAAACACCCTGGTTTAAAAAAATGTGAATAAAGTCAAGTGTTATCTTCAGAAGATCTCACATTAAGCTTATGTTGTTTTGTCAGAAGCATCAAATGTCTTCCCACAAAGTGGTATTTCAATAACAATGACTTGCTCTTTACTGGCAAGATTTCAGGTACCAAGTCAAGTCTCCAGCTTCTGGTAGTCTGAGCTCTTAAGAGTGGCAGAGCTCAACACTCTTAACGAATGAACAAAGTGGAACAGTGTGCACGGCAATATAAATGAGATCTGAAGTGACAGCACACACTTGCTCACTATATGAAAGTCTGGGTAACAAAGAGGGAAAAAGAGATCTCCAGTACAACAATAAGATTCTGCAAAGAGCATCTTTTTCCCAACTTCCCAAAAAACCTGGATGTTTGTTAGTTTAACAATTCAAGAAAAACAGGTTGAGTGCCAATTTCAAAGAAAATCTAGATGCGTTGTTTGCAGAGGCACAAATAGGCTAAAACAAGACTGAAAACAATGCTCACATTTACCTTGAAATGCTAAAAATAATTTTCATGAAGATATATACACCAAGAAAGCATTTTTCTTCTTACAAAACCTGGGTATTACCCTAGAATTCAGACTTGAAATAGTTAAAATCCCGGGGGTGTCTGAACCTAACGTATGTAACATGCTCCCATGGCTTGCTTCCAAAAATCCCCTGAATTCAGAAGCTGTTTTCCAACTCTTTTTCTTAACATACAAAACCTATTTTGAGGCAGGTTTCTGTGTCTCAGTGCAACTGGCTCGGCCTCAGTTGGAAGCCAAACTGCTCAACCCAGCACTATGGACAGTGTAAAAATATAGAAAGAAAATTACCCATATAAAAATAAACCAAAGAAAAGCAAGCACATTTTCCAAATTAGGAAGAGAAAGCCTGGAGTAATCAGCATAGGCAATCAGTAGCACACTTTATTTAGACTGAGCCTTCAATTAAATAAATGCTTTTCTCAGCAAAAGCAAATGAGACTGTAAGAGAAGGCTAAATTAGTGGAATATGAATGACATAATAAATATGTAACGAGTTCAGTACAGACTTTTCTTCTCCAATGCACTCTGCAGAGATTTCTGGGGGGGGAAAAAAAAAAAAAAAAAGTATTTCTGACTGGACAGATGGCCCAGATTATTACCCCTTAAGTGCTGGCTAATGAACAATTTTTAAAAATAACTGCAGACACAAACCAACGTTCACTGCATTTCATTTGCAAATTCACAGCTTCAGTACAGAATGCAGGTGAAGTTGAGAGCAAACAAAAGGAGGTATTACTTCACATAGCACCAGCTGCAAAAGGGTATCTCCTTCCCACAGATCGCTGTGAAAGCTGAGAGTTATCAAAAAGCAGCTGAACAAATAAAATAAAAATCACTCAATAGCACTATGTTGATAATGTGATTTAGTAGGTCTCTGAAAGAAAAATTGTTGGAGATTGGATGAGTACCTGGAAGAAATTTTATGCACTTTTATGCCCTGTGCTCTGCCTAAGGACCTGAGAAGCACAGGAGTGGGCAACAGGGACCATCATTCTCATCTAATTACTCCGTTTTTATATTAGGTATTTTAAGTGGCAAAAATCAGTTTAAAGTAGAATTACACCTATTTAAAAATCACTAGCTTCCCTGGTCAAACCAATCATGGGCTGAAGAAAGAATACATATTAAGAAAAGCTGAACCTATATGAATTTGCTTCCAAACTGCAGGAGCCAGGTAAGAGCAGCAGTAGAGTAAAAATGGAAGCAAAAAGATGGAGAAGCAGTTCCGTAAGGAAGTGAAACCATACTCAGTGAAACACCTGAAAGTTATCAATTCTCTTTGGTACCCTTCTGGAGTTTTTACAAGCAGGAGAACAAAGCAAAGCAAGTAACTACTATATCCTAAGCTTCTGTAAGAGAATCTGTAAGCTTCTGTATTTTCATCATATGGCAATACCTGATCTTCCACTCCTTAAGAAGGAAAGCAATTAAAAAAAAATAAAAATCAGGTTGTCTAATATTTGCCACTACTTGCAAAATGAAATCTGTGCTACTTCTCTTAAAAGTTTCTCACTCATTTTCCTTTTCACTCGAAGTTTTAAACTACTCTGGGTTCTTTTGACAGATGTTTGGATTCCGGTTATAATTTTGACCTAAGAGGAACGAGTGAGTCCTATAAGCAGTACCCCAAACTTCTTGAAAACAGTACCATGCAAGTTTTTTTTTTTTTTTTTTTTTTTTTTTTTTCCCCTGGCCCTGTGGCCACTAACAATTGGAAGCAAAAATTCAGAGAAAGGAGAATTCAAGAAATTACCTGCGTTATGGAACTTTTCCATTATCTCTTGTCGAACTGATTTTTCCAAGTTGAAATAATCATGGTCTTCATCAGGCTTTCTCAGAAACAGAGGGATGTGCTGAAACACTACTATATGCTTGCATTTATGTTTTTTGGCAGCAGCCAGCTGCCCATTAAGCCATGCATCCTGAGCTTGCTTTAACTCTGGGCATTTGGAGGAATCGAAGTACAACTGAGAATTAAGCACAAGAAAAAAAACACCTCCAACCCAAAAGCTAAAGTAGTCATCTCCCCAACTCTTGCAATAATTATCTACTGTTTCTCTTGTTGGAGTATTGCCAATATCATGATTTCCACTGACAAATACCAACGGGATGTCCTGGTCAGTGTTTTTCAGAACGTTCTTTAAATCTTGCTCTTGGTCCTTTCTCCACTGAGTTCCTATAGAAAAAACACATCACAAAAACACATTTTACTGTTCATGCTATCTTCTCCTACCTTCAGTGTTTGTTTATGTTAACAGAACTACTATATTCAGTAAGAAAATATTCACTATTAGATTTGTAATGATATAGAATATGGAATACATCTTCACTTTGTATTTTCGCACAGCCCCTTCCCTCCTGCTTTTTTTCCCCTCCCTTGTCAATTATTTAGCCAGTCTCTGAAATTTTCTTTAAGTAACACTCTGGAGAGGAACCAACAGATCACACAGCAGTAGATGAACCTCACGTTCAAGCTTTGGCAGGCCTGTTCTTGTCATCTACAGACTGACAATCTGGTGAAAAAATGCAGCCACACTGGATGGTATGAGTCAGCTTTACACAAGGAAAAAACAGGTTAAGATGTAGTTTATATTTTATGGTTGCACAAAGGAATTTATTCAATTTTTCATTATGAGAACTACTTTAACAGCAAAAATGCAATTACTGTCTTATGGTGACTTCTCATATGATGAGTCTTTTCTAACAAGCATGGCATTAATTTCAAAGAAAGGTAATTGTGTACTTTACTAGTTTTTTTCCTCATCTCTGTTTTTGTAGTAATATACATATGCAGACAATTACTATTCTAGTTTTCTGAAACTAATCCTCTAAGCACGTTCAATTAATTTACAATCACTAAACAAATTT